>VZTX01003164.1:155274-281327 GCA_013400915.1 Pardalotus punctatus
GGGGGCTGTGTCTCGCCGCCGTGGAATGGCTCCTCCTGCAGCTGCCCGGCGTGGGGCCTGTCCTAGTTTGTCTCCTGCAGGGGCGCGTCAGTCTCACAGGCAAATTCAGTCGTGAATAATAGAAGTTTCCTCGTTAGCAGCTCAGCTTCCTAATTTAATGGTTGCACACCCTCTGCAGAAAGCGCTGTGGCGCTGGCTCACGCCATCAGGCGCTGGTCGCGGCGCCTTCGTGGCCGCGCCGCCCCTGCTCCATCGCACCTTGTGCTGCCTGCCTCGGAGTTACCGGGGTCTGAGGGAACGAACACACCCAACGGAAAAACTAACAGCCTCCACACGCGCTTTGGTGTTTGGGTATGCTACATTAAACTTGGATGCAAACAACAATTAATTAATTAATTAAAATAATGCCGCACATATTGTTACACTGTTTCACGTAAACCCTGGAACACTGTTGTACTTTCTCTTCCAAGTATTTCAACATTGTCAGTGCAATACAATGGTACTGAAAATGCTTGTTGACTGACCGGAGTCATGTACAAATAGATGTTTGAAAAGCAGGCAGTGCATAGGTCACACGGCTTTGGTATCGGTAGGGTTTGGGTCGCAGGAGTACAGTTGTGATCCAAACAGCGAGTTTCTGTTGAATTTCCTGGATTGTTTGAAATGGGTATTTGGTAACCTATTGTGTGTGCAATATGCCATTTTAACAGTCCTGGAGCCTGGAGTTCTGCTCAGCCACAACTCAGCACATGAAGTTGACAGCAGGGTGGATTTGCACATGCTGCTCACCTTATGCTCCTTAATTGTACTCTGCAGAGACCAAATCTAAGGACACAGGTAGTTTTGTTTTCACGCTCATTTAATCCCTGGCTACTCTAGTGGGACTGCCACCAACTAAGATGGAAGAGTGTGTTATTATGATAATCTGTTTACTGAGAAATGGGCAAAATTATAAAAAATGCTGTGTTATATGAACCATTGAACAGCAAAGGAAAATTCTGTGTCATGTTAGTATTGACCTGCCCCTGATTTTAACATACAACAAGATGTGAAAAGTCCTTTACACCCCTACCAGTCCTTGAAAGTAACTCCATATTTCCTGTTCAGGATCATTGTTTGCTTCATCCAGTTTCTTACGGGGCTTTGCATTAAGAGTTTAATCTTTACAACAAGCACAATGTTGATCACATTTTTATAAAAGTCCACTGTGTTTTAACAATACCGTGGACTATTACTCTAAACTTCTTGCCTGTATGTGGGAATTGTATGTCCAAGTACCCAGTTTGTGTCCAGATACAGAAAATAAGCATGCATTTCTACTGGAATAATAATATTCACTTACTGTTTCTTTACTTTTCTCCATCTTCACAGAGCATACAGCCCTACTTTGGGGACTACATCAATACCTAAATTTAAAGAATTAAATTAAATAAAACATAGTCATCAGAGTTTATAAAAAAGAGAATTATATGTGTATATATAGATATTTCCCAAAACATTAAATCACTTCTATTTCTTCTTGTTTGGAAAAGCCATTTTCTTCAAATGAATCAGCTTTGGACTAAGGCCAAACAAGAGAACTTTACTCCCACTGACAACAGATTTGACACTTCTCACTATAGTGTATATGCCGGTGCCCTACACTGGTGCTGTAATAAAATTACTATATTTTTTTTAATCTCTTGCAAATGATTGATTATTCCTGTCCAATACCAAATAATGTATCCTTGTCACAATTAGTGTGAATAGCTCTCTGTAACTGATGCCCTCCATCATGAACTCTTCAAGGCACTTTTTTACATGGATTATCATGACTTTCTTAATGTGAAAATATTCTTTGGCAATGTTTACTGCAAATTGCCCAATACATTTGTTAATGCAGCAGAGTAATAGATGGGTGTGAGAATTTATAGTACCTGTTGCTCAGATGGTGAATCTCCCATAGTTTTTACCTCAGCTGCAGTGTAAGATACTGTTTCACTTACAGCTTTAGCCATCAAAAATAAAAGCCTGCCAAAGTCTGTTGAAACTACAGCTAGCTGAAGCACAACTCCTGAAGACATTTTGCACAGACAAGATATAACTATCTATAGAAATTAAGAAAATACCAGGAGTTATCCCAAGGATCTAAAAGTACTATAAATATCAATACACTATTTAGATTACAGCTTCAACAGAGTCTCCAGCAACATTGATTGCCAGAGCTGGTATCCCAGTTACCAAATAATTACAGATAAAATGCACAAAGTACAAAATACAGAGTTACATAATGAGTCGTTCAAGTGAGGCTATGCATCTGATCCCACTACATGTTTAAACAAATCCTTTATACACACTTTCATACTGGACATCAAGCCCAAACTTCTCTTGTTTTAGTTTCTATTTTTATATTTGCACAGGAACACTAGTAAATACTGCAACAACATCCAACTGAATTGAAAGAACCTTTGGTGGAACAGTCACCTGTATGTTTGTATGTATGTATGTCTCTCAAGAGTTAAGTGGTCTGAAAAAATACTGTGTAGTTTTTTCTGAGTAACAGGGTTTAATTGCTGCTTTTCCCTATTCTTACTACTGTTGTGCATTACAACTGCATGTTTCCACTATTCCAGGAAATAGATTAAAAGGCCTATGGGGTAAGCGCTTCTGCTTATTAAATGCTCTGGTAGGGACTTGAATGGTGGATTTCAAATTGATTTGAAGTGGGACTTCTGGGCATGATTGCAATATAAAGATGAAATAATAATTAGTGGAAGTAATAACTACCTGAAAGATACAAAGAGGCAATAAGTAACCTTTTCTTAACAAGTATATATTGAAGTTTATTTTAAATACTCCATAATTTAAATTTGTCAAAATGTCTTACTGTAACGTTTTCTGAATATATGTGGTTCACTACTGGATGACACCATATTTATGCTGGTGAAATTAACACAAAACTGGCATAATCCAGTGGCAATTAAGTCTTATAAGTGTATTGCTATAACTTTTAAATGCATAATGCATATCTACTATAAATAGAAACTAAGTAAACAACTTCTGTCCATTCTAACTTTGATACAATCCCAAATTTACACTGGTTATATACACCATAAAATAAGTGTGCTCTGTATTTGGTTGCTTTGTTTCTCAAACAGTAAAATCAAAGTGATGACTGTAAATGTATTGTATGACTAAGTTTTGTAACATTACGCAAGTACCAACAGAAAACCTTTGTAACACCACAACCTATTTTGTATATGCTGTGTTCTAGAAATGGTTAGGAATGTTTTAGAGTTATTTTTAAACATTTTATTGTGACTTTTTGTTTGTATTTATCTTCCTTGGTTACCATGGGAGAGCTGGTGAATTCTGAGGAACATTTGAGACATGGAGGAGCATTTCACATGGAGGAGAAAAGTGAAAAAGGTGGCGTTAAGGTACTTTTACTCTTGCCTGATTTGGACTGCCTTGCTCCTGGACAGTCTCCTTAGCACTGATTTTAAGCTATGCTGCAGCCTCTTAGCCTAAGGGTCTGTTTTGACATCTGATGCCACCGCATAAATCTTCTGCTGGTGAAAACAAAGAGAAAGGAATGAAAATGAAGCCACACTGTGTGAGGACACCAACATCTGTAGATCATAACCACAAATCCTTTGCTTACAAGGTTAAGACAAAGAGTTAAACATGAAGTGGGCAAAAACAGCCAACTGCGAAGTTGTCTAAAATAAGCGACATGCTCAGTATGTTGCCTATGCCCTGATGGAAATTTTGAACTGCCTTTCCTAAGTTCCTGGATCCTAGAAGGGTAATAATTAATGCTGTTGAGGATGTTTGTGTCCAAATAGAAATCCTAAAAGAAAGCTGTACCAACCTCTAACCAAATCTGGGATAGTTTTCTACAGAAAATCAGTTATGCTAGCTCTATAGGACCCATCATCACACAACCATTGAATAAAACCAGATTTCTCTAATTGTAGGATGAATTGCATTTATTTTACATTTTATGGCTTACCTCTATTTTGGCAATTAATTTTTCTTAAAAGGTGCTAATGCTGACAATACAAATCTCTTAGTAGTCTTTAGCAGCACTGTTGTATGTATGTACACATAAAGCTTTTATCTTTCCCTTGTCAGTTTCTGTGAATGATGTCAGTCATGTAAAAATAAATGCTAACAATGTGTCAATTCTTGGTGTCAATGCTGGTTCAATGATATTCCAAATGGAACTTCTTATGGACTACCACATTTGGAATCACAAGGTAGATCCTTTTGAAGCAAGGAGATGCAAACATTCCAGTGAGATGAACTATTCTATCCCTAGGCTGGTTAAACTGACAGGTTGTACTTTAAAAAAAGAAATTTTGATTTGTAGAAAAACTACCCTGGCACATTTTTAGGAGAGTTTAAAAAAAATCTGTTTCATTGTTCTCTATCTGCAGAATATGGTTCACAATTTCATTTCGGGAAAAATTACTTTTTTCAGAATAAGTTAGAACAATTGCAGATTTCTTTCATTACATATGAAATTCAATTTTAAGTTCAATTAAAAAAGAATAATTTTGTCTTCCCACATTTCTCTTCTTTATGAAGTCTTCAGTCCTCTTTTCTTGCTTATTTTTGCATTTTTTTCTCCCCACAAAATAGATAGAAATGACATAGTTCTAAGTGTTAAAATATTCTCCTTTTTCAAGTATTTTATCCCTTCCCCTTTGAAGAAAAATATGAAAAATTTCACTTGTATCCCTAGCATAACTGAAAATCTTACAGAAACCTTATAGATATTTTTCATTTTCCTTTGACAAGAATGATTTCAGAATATTTTTTAAAATCTAAAATAGGTATTTTTTCAGTTACATCTGCCCTATGTGATAAAGCATGGTAGATGCAAACAATAAATCTTTAATGTTTTAATTCACAGGTTTCATCTACTGTTTTCCTCCATCAAAGGATATTTTTATACATCTTTACATGACAGGTATATTCTACGGTATGATTCCACATCAGTAATGGAATAGTGACTTTCCAGGCCACAAAGGTGAAAAAGTTGTCTATTAACTCATTTCTATGCCTGCAAACAAGCAAAGTGAAAAGTGCACTTTAGTCTAGAGGTGTAATTATTTCTAGAAATAAAATATTTGAAATATTTTACTTTGTTAAACTAAGGTAAAAATGAATAGCTTCTGATTAACCATGCCATTAGCAGTGTAGCAGAATTTACAGTCTGAGCATCATGACAGAATCAACTCAACCCATTTCCATGAACATATTTCTAAGTGTTGTGATTAAACAGCACACATTCAGATTCAACAGACATACAACTCAGTTGAGAGAGACCTTCAATGAATTTTGACACTGTGGGATATAAATTAGACAAGGTTTGTAGAAGAGGTGATACCTTTAATTAGATCAACTGATAAAAATGGAGAAAACAAAGTCTTTGACTTGCCTGACATCATTAATGAGAACTTAACCAAATACAAGTGGGATGTATTGGTTTTAGTATAATTAAATTATTTTAATCAGTTAAACCACTGGTGGGAAAACAGCTGCTAACATGAATGTACAGGGGATGAATCAGCAAGAAAACTGTCAGCTTTGAAAATAATGTCTCTTCTGTCTCTACAATATCCACCAATAAGAATGTAGTCCCCAGGATTATTTTTTAAACATGACTTGTAGGTCCTCTGTTAACCCCTGGACTGTGCTAAAGATGGACTATTTTCTTTATGAAATAAATATTCTCCTACCCCTTGCTGTGTTTTGTCTGTTATCTCTTACCTGTGTCAGTTCATTGTAGTGAATAGTGGTAGATTTTTTTCACACATGTAATTTTCATGAGGATGTGTGGTACTTAATGTAATATATCACATTTTTAAAAGTGTATGAAGAAAACCCATGGAAATTAATAGTTCTTTTGGGCACAGATATTATGTTAAATATGTCAGTATTCATGAATTTTGCTTTTGCTGTGCCAGTAAGGTTTTGTTCTAATGAGTGTTTGTTAGTACACGGTAAGTGTGCTTTGGATTCTGAGTTTACTACTGGGACTTTTGTTTAAAAAGAGATGTGGGAAAGAAGAAGTTTTCAAGGAAGTGTTTTAGTAAATGCTGTAAATATCTAACAATTTTTGTATATATACTAGCATTCTGTATTATGCAATAGACAGGAACATTTTGTCAGTGACAGCTTCCATTTTGCATTATTAGATTGATAGGTGGCATTTGGGAGGTTAATTCAAATGCATGGCCTAAATCCTTGCAGGGAAGTTGTGAGACTTTTTTCCTGGTGTTGTGCGTAGTGGCTAATGTTCTGAAGAGTTTGTTGATTTGTGGATTCTTCTACAAGGTAATTTGTATTGTCACTTTTTGCCAACTATGTTATCTAGAAAGGTGATGTTCATCTTCTAGTACAGGAAAGGCAGTAAATTCTTAATTCAGCAGTGGAAATCTGTAGGGAAGTTCAGGTGAGGTTTTGTGGCACAGTTCTTTAAAACACTTTCTCATGAGTAGTGCATTAACATGCTGCCATTACTAGTATAAGGGACACGTTTTAAAATATTTTCAAGCTTTGGTTGCTCTCCCCTACTGATTTCCACAGTTCTTTATGAGTAGTAGCCACCTTCATCTGAAAACCACCAATTTAGGTGTATCAACAGTGTATTAACTGAGAGAAACAATTGTTCTGGTTTTAAGTTCTTTAACTTTGACAGAAACCATCTTGAAGTAATCCACTGCACAACCAAGAGACCTTTGGGAGAGAAATCCTCTAAGATGTGAATATTCATAAACTGCTTTTTAAGACATTCAAATGTAAATGGAACTGTTCTTGTCAGGCTGTTCAGCATTTTAGATCTGTGTGGACATTTTCTTATGCATTCTCTGAAGAAATAGGAAATTGACAGTGTATGGTTGTGCTTTCTATCACATACCTACTTTTACTATATAAGCTATTTTGCCTGTAGTTCAGCCATGTCTTTATGTGTTAATACAATCATAAAACAACTAGAGTTCTGTGTATACACAAACACACACACACACAGAGTTGATCCACAAAAGCCTAAATCTGAAATATATGAGATGAATATGTATATGAATCAATATGCCATATACATATATATGTATGTATATATGTATATGTATGCATATGTGCACAAATATTGAAGTGATAAGCATTCACCATTACAGTGTAAAATGCTTATGGCATAAATTTAACTTCTCTTTTAAGACAGATAAATATCAATGAAAATATATAGACAGAAAAGCTATGTGACTAACACATGTCTAGGAAAAGTAAGTGATATGCCAAAAAGTCAGGCATGCCACTGTCACAGAGATTTAAAATATAAGGATCTGCTTTTTCAAATGCAGATATTTTTCATAGGAGTAAGCTAATTGCTTTCACTGATATTGCTAGTAGGAAAAAAGATACTACAGCTGTCTCTAGAGCAATGACCTAAGGGCTTGTTTACATTGAATCAGAAAAGTACACTAACTTTGTGTACATTGAAACATCTTAATTCCATGTGATATGGTTTTAGTATGTACTCACTGTTGAGATAAGGTAAAGCTTACACACCCATCCGAAGCTTAATAAATGATGCATGCATAATGCTTTACTGAGCTATTGCCTTCCTGCCTTTCCAAAGCTGAGAATATGCTGGAATGATTAGGAAGGTAAGAAAGGCCCTACTTTCCCTTCCATTTCCTCATTACCGCATTGCAGGCTCACAACAGAGCACAGCAAACCCTTTTCATCTCTTTGTTCTGCAGAAATCAGATACAGAGCTTCAGAGGGCACTTTCAGACCCTCACAACAAACACCCTCCTCAAACAGGGTAAGGAGCTTAGACCTTGTTGAAATGAGGACCACCATCTCTGGCTGCCATAGGTAGATCATGGCACTTGTCCTGCTGCTCTATTGCTATGCCAAATAAAATATCATCATGCTCTTCTAGAGAACCAAAATAGATTACCAGCAATTCTCCTTTCACCTGCATTCATTAGGAGAAGCCTGACTGGGTTTTGTCAAGGAAAAACATACTAAAGTCAGTTTGCTGTAGGCAGTGTCGATGCCAGTGTACACAGCAAGGACTCTGAGGCTGATACATGATGTTGTCAAAAAGGCTCACATAAAAGCCAGGACTATTCTGCCTGAGTGCCTGGCTGAGTGTCTTGGCTGGATACATGCAAGGGGAGCAGGACAGATGTTCAATTTGCCCATCTTATTGACTACTCGTGCTGGCAATCCTGAGAAGGAAACATCATCCAGTTAATCTCTTTGTTTTGCCTGGTTCATATGCCATTAATGTGAAATGTTATGGAAGAGGAAGCAGTCTTGTAGTTCTCAGGTGAGGGAGTATGACTTGCAGTGTTGTTTGTGAGCATTTAAAACTTCTCTGCTCCTAACAACCAGAAGCAATCTGCAGATCTCTTCTTTACCTAACTGCTCTGTTCAGTTGTCTTCTTCATTTGTACATTCCAGGCAGCGACCATGCTAGAAGTTTCAAAAACTAGTTTAAAATAATGATATCTCAGCAAATGCAATAGTTAAGTCACTCTCAGATATTCAGTGGAAAACACTCCTTTCTTTCACTTGCTCTCCTTCCCCACCATACACATTTTCTCCATCCTCCCTTCCCTCTCAACTGTTTGAGTTTAGAAGGGAAAAATACTGAAAATCTCAGTGTTGCAGCAAGCATGTCAAAGTTCTCTGCCTTCATCCCTCACCAATAAAAGAAGAGGCATGAGCCACTGTTAGCTACTGAAATTTTGAATAACCAAGCTTCACTGGAAAGAAAGCATTTCTTAGTGGAATAAAAACTGAATTTAAGATGCCAAAATTATTATTGTATCGCTATCTTGCCCCTTATTCCGATGTTTAAAGCAGTGACTATGCTTCCAGTGGAGATTAGACTGCTTCTGTTCCACTACATATAGAAAATGTCTTATGAATCCTTTCTTTCTATAATGGTTGCATAAAGAGGGAAATCACCTGGAGCCAGTGCTGCATTCTCTCTCCTATTTATGGGACTGCAATAAAATGGAGACTGTTTAGCTGCTGCTGAATACTGAAGACCTTCCTGGACTGAATGAAGTAGTCCAGCTATCATTCAGAAAATGCCCAGCCTTTGAAGGGTGAAAAGAAGAGTGATATACAGAGGTGTTTTGGTCTCCAGTGAAGAAGAGTGCTGCCTTGGGAATAGGTAAGATAGTCTCAGCAGACCATTGAGGAGTGACTGGAGAAGAGGCCAGTTTTACCACATCCTAATGTGGCGGTGACCCAATCTGCTTTCTCTATGAAAATCAATGGGATCAGTTGGGTGGATCTTCGGCTCAGGACAGTGAGCCTGAGGGGGAGGGGGAAGGCGAGGCTGGGGAATTCCCCACATTTCCTGCCTCTTAAGTCGTCCTTCAAACCTTTGGTTACACCCCTTTCCCCTACTATTAATTTCCTTATGTATGAGGTTGTTTTAATATGCATAATGCTCTGGAAAGTTCTCCGTTCTTTGTACCCCCATTGGTTCGTTTAAATGTACCCCTCCCCTTATTTCACTTTATTGGATATTTGTGGTTATGTAATTCCCCCCCCATTGGTTAATCTGTTGCTCTTCCCCTTGGACTTCCTCTTTCTGCTCCCCTTGAAACCCTCTGCAACCATAATTTCTTTGTTCATCACCCGCCATCTGGCTGTAGTTCTCCTGTTGGGGAATAAAGGCTTGGTCTCTGTGGCAGCCGAGCCCTTCCTGCCTCCTTTACCTCCGTGGCATCACTACAAAGTTCTCCCCTGCTGCCAGACCCAGCTGAGGTCTCTGCAAACGGCTCCCGGCTTGTGAGCAGGAGCCAACAACCACCGGATTACAAGGGACACAAAAAGTGGTCTCTGCCGAGGTACGCGTGTTCCTGTCGCACACTGACCGTCCGGGCAGTCAAGTGGGCAGCGACAATCCTAGTATCATGCAGGTGTCCCAACAGTTGCTTTGTATTCTACTGTGTGAAGAAGATGAAAGTCCTGGCAAATTCCAGTCATGCTGCCTGCACATACAGGCTTCTGGAAATGCAGATGATTTTTTGTAATGGAGGAATCAGCACTCTGAAAACTGTAGGAGTGATCTCCTAAGAAAGAAATATAAATACAGATTCGAGTAAGCAGGCTATGATGTAGGGAGAAGCTACTGACATTGAGAAACATGAGGTATAGTACTTAGAAAGAAATACCTGTTGGTCACTCCAGAGGAAATGGATGTGAGCAGTTAGTCTGTATTCTCAAGTTAATGTACAAATGTGAAGAAATTAAGGATATAAATGAAAATAAATATTATCAAAAAGAACAGAATGATATTCAATAGTCTTTTCAAAGTTTTGGGAGATCAGGGAAGCTGAAAAAGGAAATGAAAGGAGGTGAACTAATTTTCAAAATTAGTGTAGTCACATATGACTGGGAAAACACAGGTATTCTCATTTGACATCATAAGCAGGGAAATGCAGTTGGGGCGAACACGATTTTAGGCATAAAGCTGCCATGTCCATGTTTTCTTACCACAGTGGCAACAGTCACACCACCCCTACCATGTCTCTCTTCAGGGTAACTTGTTTTTTTCTCCTAGGACTTTATTGAAGAGCAGAAGTGATGGTCTGATGGAAAATGAGGTAAAGACAAGCAAAGGATTGGGAGAAGTCAGTAAGTCTGCGGTGAAGATGACTACAAAGGAGAGGGAAGCTAGTAAATGGAGGGATAGAGGGGAAGGAAGGGTCAGGAGAGGACAGAAGAGATAGGTAATAAAACGCCCTCTTTTGGCCCAGCATACCATTCCAAAAGGAAAATTGCAGACCTACACAAATATCCTACTCCACTTAATTAAATCAATACGTACATAATACCAGGTCTCTGGAACTTCTGGCTAAAGACTTAACAGGATTTCAGTGCTTTCCTGTTTTCCAGCATTACAATGCTCTACCAGGGCCTTGTGGTTGTTTACCGCTATTTGAGGATTAAAGACTGAAATGAATTAGAGACTTTTGAATAAAAGCCTAGAACCTAGAGCCAATAAACATATTTTGGCATTTAATTCCATTTATTTTAGGGGAAGTAAGATTCCTAAATACTTCCTCTGCCGTGAGCTGGATCTGTTACTCACAGAAAGTACAGTTACAATGGAGGCCCTAGAACTCTGCTAATTTATCCCACTTGACAATTCTAATCACAGACGCAGGAAAAATCCACTGTGGCAGTACGACAGTGCAGCGAACATGACCCATCTAAATTAATGATATTTTGCTTGTACTTAATAAGATATACTCAGATATACTATTCACCCAGTGCCCAGGTTAAAGAATTAAACTGGGTTATATTTTAGTTGTTCTCTAATGCTTGACATTAGTCAGGTGTTAAATATGTTGAGGCATCCAAATGAATCATATTGCACACAACTGGTTTTTTTATGTAACTGGGAGCCTTTTATGTAAGTGAAGTACTGAACATTGCGTAAGTCTATGTATATATTTGTAATTTTGAATGTTTTGTACACTTTTTCATTTTCCTTTACTGACTACTGAATAATAAAAGATGATGTTTCAGTTCATGTGGTGTTTGCTGTCTAAATTACATAAATTTTAAACAGAGAAAGTATTTTACACACACATATATATGGCGGGGCATTTATTCACTAGGTGTTTTAAACAAAGAAAAATACTGTGCAAATACTTTTTTGTTGTTCATCTGTTCATTTGTGGGTTTTGTCTGTTTTGTTTTTTAAGAAACATTTTCATATATATTGAAACTGACAATTTTTAAAGAACAGTATATTTTTGAAGAAGGCTGCTAATGGTATATAGCCAACATCATTGTAAAATCCATCTTTTATGAACACTCTGCTTTGACATTCACCACTACTTGTTAAACTTTGCTGATTGAAATATTAAGAGTGGACCAGTCACACTGCAGTTAAAAATTACATGGAACAGTCTATAGTTGTCTTATAAGTCTCCCTTTTCCATTGATGGCAATTTACATAACAGAAACTTAAGGTTAAAATTAATTCCTTATGCTGTTCAGGGAGTAATAACTCACAGAAATACTTTGCTATTTCTCTCTCCCACACCCAGATATTTTTGCATAGATTTCAGATTTCAGTTACAATAGGCTATACACAGCAGTGATAAAATGACCTTCATTTAACTACATTAAATATAACCTGTCCCCTTTTTTATTTTCTACAATACATACCATTATTTTCCAGAGGGGATGTCCCATAGCAAAGAAACACAAGATAGACCTCCTATCTGTATACAGAATGAACAAAATTAGTTTGAGTAAAAATACAGCATTTCTAATGACACTTTTGTGTCAGGTCAATGTTCTGTTTATCTACAGTACAGCTGTTACTTTACAAAAAGTGAAAGACAGTTTTACACATGTCAGGTGATCATAGAAAACTGTCAGTGCCCTGCAGCAGTTTGACAGCACAGGAGGCAAGAAGAAAAGGCAGAAGTTTCAAAGCTACCAGTTCCAGTAAATACAATAGAACAAAGATTGAAGACAGACTTTTAATATAAGCCTACATTTCTTTCTCTTAAAAATGTTCTCAAAAAAAGTTCTAAAAATGGCAGATCCATTAAGAAACAACTACGTCTCCTATGTAGATAGATTCATATAGGAAAAGTAATAGTGTGGCCTGCTCTCTGACCAATGTAAAATCATTAGAAGACACTCATATTTTCCAAAATCTCAGTTAAAAATGTTTTCAGTTGCAAAAGAAATTCACTCTTATGAAAATTACATAGTCTTCAATCAGAAAACTCAAAACCAATATGCCTTAAACTAACATTAAGTTTTATATATGCAGCATTAAATTAAAATAATTTTATCTTATCTTTTCTAGCATTAAGATTTTGTTTCAAAAAAAGGTATGTTGGGTTTTCTCATTTAGACCTTGCTTCTGACAATCCTGAGACTCTGAGCAGCACCTGTTACTGCTGGGGATTTCCTGCTGACTTAGGCCTCAAACTAAATTAAGAATTACAGAAATAGGCATCTATGCAATAAAGAATATGAATCTCTAAACCCTATTACTACTTGAAAAGAGACAGACCTGTTTAGATCTCTTACGGAAAATGGACATTTCGATATCAAGGCACTGATTTTCTTTAGGCTGGAACAGAGAAGGAATGTGCTTTTTTAGTGTAATAAAGCCAAGCATAATATGGTGAAAGTATAATTACATTTGCTTAGAGTTCTTTTGTGTCATGCATTTTGACAGTAAAACACAGGCTAATCATTCAGAAGTTAGGGATGCTAATTGATATACTAAAAGAAGTAGGGGCAATTAATTACTTAATTCCATTCAATTTATTTTTAATTTTTTTATCCAAGAGCCAATACTATTTTCTCCAGTAAAATATTTTTCTTGATGCATATAGCATTTAAGCAATGTTTTATTTGAAGAAATTAAAGATAATTCTTTCACATTGGTTAAACTACAGTTCTACAGCATCTATGCTAATGCAACTTAGGTAATATGTTAAGAACAGAAATTCATTTTTTGGCCAGGTGAAGAAAGAAAGCAGAACAAGTAAGGGGTTTTTTTGTAATTATAAGTAATCTGGTATGTTGACTGATTTATTAAAAAAACCTGTTTAGGACACAGGAAAGCAGGTTTTATGATTACAATAAACAGTCCCAGTTCGTTCCAAATCTGATGCCTTTACAGTATTCATTCATGCATTGCTTTAAGAAAATGCCTTAAGGAATAACACTCTTATGCTGTGGCATAACTGCAGATTTAAAAGAGATACAATAGTCTTTTTCTTGGTCATTCAGCTTCACCAGAAAATTGAAAGTTCACCTACAAATAAATTATAATATTTATTTGCTGGGAAAATATGTATCAATGGTTTACTACTTCTCCTGGCTTCAGTTCAAGAAGGACTGTAGCACCAAGGTAAACAGATCACCATTATTTTCATTACTCCTCTGTCTTTGAACACTGATAATTATTTTTCTTCCTAAACCATTCTTCTGCTTGATTAACTATTAAGTGGGATTGTATTGTTTCCACCAATGATTCCACACTCAGACTCATATAAAAAATTGCAGACTTTTGCAGAGGCTACAGAGATCCATCAAAAGATAATGATAAACACTCAGGATCATAAACCCTGTTCTAACCATATTACACGTCACTAGAGTATTTTGTTGCTTTTGAGGAGAAAAAAACCTTAGGGAAGGGGTGTACCAAAAATGAGCATTCAATAAGCAAACAGCAAATCAATATAAATAGAGTAGTCTAAATATTCAGTTAAAATGGGCTGAAGTGGCTGTAAGATTTTGTTGAGTTCATGGAACTCTTAGGCCCACTGATGTTTTGTTTTTCCAAAATATTCAGGAAGATGCAAGTCTTTCAAAGTCAAGCTGGTAAATCTGTTATTTTTAGGGTTCTGCCTATTTGTAATAATCCTACCCTGTTGTTTGTTAACCTTAGGTGACAGACAATCTTTACTGGGAAAACTGATGGTATATCCATGTGTTAGCAGTTTCAGAAAAATATTCAGAGACTAATTTCAATTTGATAGTTTAAAATAGTATCTCATTAAATTCCCACTGAACTTTGGTCCTGGCATATGTGTTCAGCTCTAAAGTCTTCCATTTCAAACCACTTTTATCTTTCAAATAACTGAGGTGCTTCTCCCCAGTGTTCATGTGGCATTTTCCAGGCAAAAGAATTTAACAGTTGAAACAAAAGCAAAAAAAAAATAGAGTCATTATGGCATGTTTAGGCCAAAACACAATACAGAATTGTCAGATGAGTATGTAAGGTAATTTAAGATTCTGTGTCAACACCACGTATAACAGTAGTTTGGAAAAGAAGGAAAGAAATTTCATGCCAACAGTTTATCCAGTCATGTAGAATCAAAGCCTCCCCATGGAAATAATTCTATAATGAGCAAAGCAAGGTGAGACTTTGAAGGTATATATGCTATATTACAAAATGTGGCATAAAGACTTGGCTACAGCAGCAGAATCTGCATACTCTTTTCTCTGTAGATTCAGTTTTCAAAGCTAGAACACCATGTGGGGGGAAAAAAAGAAAATTTTCCAATCCTCCAGCAGAGACAGAGTTCAGACACAGAGCACTGTACTGGCAAGAGGAGCCTCTGGACCCCAGACCTGGAGGAAGACAGCGGTCAGTTCCCTGGGTAGGCTGTTCTCCTGTGATGGAGTGGGAGCAGGGTCCTGGCAGGACAGATCCAGTGCTGCCACATCAGGGCCTCCAGACTCACAGGGTAAGGAAAGCAACAGGCATATGTTTGTTGCTCGCTCTTGACCCAGGCTGTGAGGTTTGCACTTCGGCCCCGACAAAGGCGTGGGCTGCAGCACAGCACACAAGTGACATTTACTCTTGTTGTTGGCCAACAGGCAGTGGCAGGGGCGTGAAACTGCCCGAGGGGAAGGCTGATGTTCTGCAGTTGCTCTGCTGCAGCCAGACCGTGCAACGTGTGCAGCAATGTGCTGATTTCTAAATCTGTAAAATCCTTTCCTGGAGCATGGACAGTCTAGATATTGCATATTTCCGATTTCAATTTACAGTGGATTTCATACAGACAATTTATATACATCAGGAAAAATTATTGGACTAATACAATAAAAATGGGAATTTAAACAACTAAAAATGGATTTCAGTGGGAAGGTGGAGGTTCCTTGCTTTGGAAATACGGTAACAGTGGGAGCTGGCCATTAGCCATTGGTACAGTGCTGCTTTCCCTCTTTATCAGGGCCTACCCGAGTTTTGCTGGAAATGCAGATCATACTAATAAACTAAGTGATAAAGCAATAAAATCCCATGGAATTGGGCTACGATGTATTATTGTTATTGTTGTTGTACCTATTATTATTATTATTATTGTTGTTATGATTATGATTGTGATTTTTATTTTACTGGATAACATGGATATTCTTCCTCATTGTGACAAATAGTGATGGGAGGACAGATCCAGTTCTGCAAGCATGTTAATGGCAGTTTTTCTACTGCTCATATTCTTGACACATAAATTTCAAGCAAACGCATCTACAATTCGGTGATTTTTTCTCCCCTCTCTCCTCCAGGGCATACTAGGCAGTCCTGGCAGCTCCTGGGCACAGCCACCATTGTACTGAGAAACTGGTGTCTGGAGCTGAGGTGAAGCACTCTGACACCAGCTCAGGACAATGGAGCCTTTTAAAAGAGACACTGAAGGGACGCATGGACAAAGCTCCTTTCATGGTAGATACTGATTCTAAAGCTGACAAGATGAAACACTCATAACTGCCACCAAATGCTGAGTGCACATCCAGACATTAATTTTTGCCTCCACAGTGAGTACACAAGCAGTCTCTAGGTCGGTGTATGAATCCCCCACATGCACACCAGGCTGCCAGGAGGGCACGCTGCTGTGTGATACTAACACTGACCATCCACCACATTCTGTGGTGAGGAGAGGAGCAGTCTGGGTGCTCTGACACCTTGCCATTGCACTGAAGCATTGCCATGGTCTGACCAAAGTGTGTGGGAAGGAGCCCAATGGAGGCCAGGCCCTATCCCAGTATCACAGAATGGCTTGGATTGAGAGGGATCTTAGAGATTATCTAGTTCCAACTCCCCTGCTGTGGGCAGAGATGCCACCCACTGGATCAGGTTGCTCAAGGCCCCATCCAGCCTGGCCAGTGGGTATCCTCACACCACTCAAAGACATGCACAGGCTGTATGTGCTGCAGTGTTGTTACACCTGTGAGAACCTGGTCACAGAGGGCCCATTCTGTCCCTTCATTATTAGCAGACCCTAAAAAACACAGGGGCCACAGGTGGCAATACTGTAAGGAATAAAGGAATTGGTCTGTTGGAAAAGGTGGTGAAGAGGAAAAGATAGAAGAGGTCCACCTCTGCTGCAAGAGAAGCTAGGGAAAGTGTGTGGTTGGATTTTTGCGAGAGATCAGCTGAAGGCATCTTTGGATTTACAGACTTCCATGCCAAAGATATATTTTAAATTTAAGATTTGTCTGTGACTTTTTCTTTCCAACAGTTCATTATTTTGGCCTGGCTACAGCTACATTGCTTGGGCATAACACAATCCTTCATACAGAGATATTGTAAATATCAGAAAAGAGTTTGCAATAGAAATGTGGAGAGGAACCTAAGCACCCAATGCTGGAAGTTGCTCTGCAGAACTGCATACACCCAGCACTTTGCACAAAACCTGGCCCATAAAACTGTTGTTTATGAGAGACCCACCTGTTCTGGCTCTCAGTAGCATGTAAGATGGCAGCAGAGCTGTTGATCAGGACAAACTGCTGCTTCTAATGCCAGTAGGCAGAAGACTTCAGCATGGCAGCAACATGTATTTAAGTACTAGGACATCTGCTCTTTCATGGAACAAGTTATTTTCATTATGAAAGCATTCATAATGTCAAGGGAGCTATTAAAAATAAAACACATGTCAGTAGTATAACTTTCAAACAGCCTTGCAACTGACATGTGGCTATGTCTGTGTGATCAAGGTGGCACTTTGATACTTTACCACCAGAGTTGTGGGTTGTTTGGTTTTTTTCTTAAGCATAAAATCTAAATATTTTACAGTTCCAGGCATTTAATAAAACTTCAATGTAACTAGTTTTTGGGTGTTATCAAAATCTCTCTCAATCTCATTTTCAGAGTGAAAGGATAATCTTGTTAATTCGCTAATCTAGGATTTAGAAGCTCTGAACTCTATCCCGGTCTGCCACAGACCATGGGTAGCAGAAGTGCAGCAATCCCTCCAGCTTTGGATGGCATACAACCCGGAAGAGGGAACCTCCCTTATTTAGTATTTGCAGCACTTGGTATGCCATTTTAATACAAATCATAGGTGCTGCAGTGTGGGAGGAACCTGTCAAAGTCACTGAACTCTTGTTGGTTGTGTGTCAGCATCTGCTGAGCCGCCGCAGGAAATGTGTCTGACAGACGCAGCTGGGTCACGCAGCACGGGGCTGCAGCGGTGCTCGGTCTGCAGGGCTCTGCTGGCAGTGACCAGCGGAGCGCGACTGCTGGCACGGGGACCAAAACAGCCGAACCTCCTGCTTCTGGGATCTGAGAAGCAAGTCCTCCACTACTGCTGGCCAGCAGCGGAGTTGCTGTGCTGCTCCTCTCCTTACTGCTGAAGGCCCCAGGCAAACCACAAACTGCTTACACCTGGCAGGGGAACAAGAAGAGATAAATCAATTTAAAAGGCAGTTCAGCTTGATAAACCGGATAAGTTTCTACTCTTGCAGGCTCATGACATCTAAACACTATGGTAATAGCTTACCAGAAGAACAGCAAAGGTGATCATACATGTTTTCTTTAGCCATTCAAAACTGCCAGGGTCGGCACAGCCCCTGCGTGGACTTTGGAATGCCACCTGCCTTACAAAAGCCTCTGATGCTGCGCTTCATTGCTCGGGGGGGTGAAGGGCACAATATGCTTGTGTTTTGTTATTTTCTTCTCTGTAAGTCAGCCTCAGGCCTATGAGAAACATTCTGCCAATTTAGCCTGCCAATAAGAACAGGTGGTTGCACAGCTTCCTCTGAAAAGTGCAAAAAGCCACATAACCAAGCACGCGTGAAGGGAATAAATATAAGTATATGGGGACAAACTCAAGGTCAGGAGCAGCCTAGGTGAATGGTTTTGTTGTCAGGTCAGCACAGCCCAAGGCCTCATTTCTGAAGGTACAAATGAAGGCAAATTCAAACATGGGAAGCACATTTCAGCAGGAAACAAGCTGCAGTGTGACTGGAGTGGAATTCTCTCTCTAATAGAGAGAACTGATCATTTTGTTTCTGCAAAGTGTAAACGTGAGTGCCAACATATAGAAATTGCTCTCCAAAGCACCAGTCTGAGCCATTTGCATCATGTGCAAATGGGGCAGGTTTACCTTCTCCCACTCTCTCCAGCTTTTCCTCTTCACTAAAGCACATCCATATTTGCTGTTCACACAATTCTCTCTGCTCTCCCTCCTGCTTTTTGCCTTCTGTCTCCTCTAGTTCTGCTTCATAAAGAGTTCTACTTTCAAATACAAATGGCACTTGGAATGAAGTAGTCAAATTATTAGATATTCTGCATGTAAATTCTAAGTGTCCGACAAACCAGATCAACCGTCCTTTACTCTGATCCAGCAGTCTGCAGGCTTGCTGTGTTAGATTCCCCATATCCAAATGCCAGTTGTTTGCCTGCTCTGCAGAACACAATAGAAGATGACCAGAGTATGCTATTGGATATTCAGAACAGCTTTTTTTTTCAATTTTCCAGTTTCAGATCATTTTTACTTCTGTGTAAACTGATTAAACATCCTTAACTCTGATATTTCTTTTTGTAGACATTTATGAGAATTTTATCCCTGGTTCCTCTCCTAAATTTCTCCATTAGGAAAATTCGGATGATAGCCATCTCTCTGCCAGGATGCAAAACAATATCACATGCTCTCATTTAGCCTGCTTGTTTTCCAGCTGCAGAGGACTGTGAGTTTTTTGGGAGATGGGACATCAGGCTCTGTAGCTGGTCTGCTCAGAGGCAGAGATTATAAAGAATCAGTTTTCCCATGTTTCTCTTCCCAGAAGTTGTCTTTAAAGCATTATGACAGAGACAAGAGAATGAGATACCTCCTCTGCTTTATTCCAACTCCTGTGGGGCTGGAATATTTGTCAGACAGACATGCTGCACATGACAAAGCAATTTGTAGCTAATGTGCAACCACACAGAAAACACAGGAGAAACATGATGGGCCTTTAACCCGAGGTATGAGGACATCAGTAAAATAATCATAAGCCAAATGAGGACAGGAGGATGGCACAAAGTGTCTCACACTGTTGCCTTTGTGTAAACACTCTATCAAACTCTGATACTCAATAACACAGTTTGTTTGTGTAAGTGGAAGGATTCAAGGAAAATATAGAATCACTAAGGTTCATCGAGTCCAACTGTGAATCCAGCACCACCATGTCCACCACCCCAACACAGGGACTAGTTTTGGTTAGTAACCATGCCACTTGTCAGTAAAATAACAGCAGCACTATATGAATGTCATTATCAACAATTCTTTTTCTTTCCCCTCTCAAGCCTGTTAGCCATCAAAAACTCTTTTTTCTTTAAAGCAACTTTTCCTTTTCCCTTCTCTTTCCCTTCTTCAGGTAGACCCATTACTTGGAATTTTTTCCTTTGCTGTCACATTAAGAGCCTGGCCAAGTAGAGGACAGTATAACTTATAAGGTATCTCTTAGAATGGAAAAGTCCTATGAACTTAAATTAGTATTTCCTTGCTTGAAATTAGGGGAGATAAAACATGCCCAAATATTAATTGTCACTTACTTCAGGTATGTAAAATTAGAAAAGCAATCTTGTGTCATAAAAGCTATGCCAAGAATAAAAGGAAGTAACTAAAACAAATGCAAATATTTAAGGTACTATATTTGGAAATAAATAAAGTGCCCTGATCTTCAAAACTGATGATCATGCAGTTCCTCCTTAAATTCTAAGGCACCATGTATTATTTATCTCTGATTTCCCTATTGTTCTTATTTAAGTAAACAGGATAGGTATAATCTCACTGCAAACAGCAGATTTGCTCAAAAGTGAAATTTAGTATGAACTGCAGAATTAAACAAACTTTATTTAGCTAAAATAGAAAGAAATGTATCAGCTAACAAAGAAATTTCTTTTAAAATGTATCAGTGCTAATCACAGAAAAAAAAATATTTCTGGCTGGTAATATTTCCAGAATCACAAGAAAGGAATTTATACTACAAAATCTTTATGATCCTTATTGAATCATGATGTAATTTAAAACACTCTGGAGGAACCTGTCTGTAAAGCCAAACACTCCCTCTTGAAGTGAGTTGTTGAAGAGCACTGTTCACATGCTTTTGTTGGAGCTGGGTTTGAACTCTGAAGGTCACTGAGGCAAAAAGGTTACCTTATGATTTTCTCTTGCTCATGACTCCACTCGGATCACTTCAGAACTTTCACTCCAGGGCACAGAAATGTCATGTTTGGCTTTGCTGAGCACAATGAACAGCCAACTACCACAGCCTGGAATCTGTGCTGCTTCATAAAGAAAATGTTAATAATTCACATTTACCACATTCAGGGAAATACAACAACTGCACACTATAAACCTAAGTGTCTAGGAAGTTCCTGTAGCTGATGGCAGCCTAAGTAAGTTTAATACTAACAGGGATGTAAACCATTCTAAATACAGCCCATTTACAATTTCAGGCACGTTCAAAGCACTGGTGGGAATTTTCTTCTTGAAATTTGCCTAGTAGCCTAGGCCCAAGAGTGAGGAAGTGGCAAAGCTGTTGTTCTCAGCCCAGGAGACGGCAGGAAAAAGGATAGTTGCTGAGTCAGACAGAATTTCCCCTGAGGACTCTGGCTGCAGACCAGCCTCTAGAAGACCTGCCAGCTCACCTAAGGGTAAAATCAAAGCTTTAAAAAAGCCAATACAGCTCATAAAGAAAGAAACTAATTTTTGGGGATAACTTTTTTTGCATTTTAAGTTAGGTCTGTGGCAAAGAAATAGATGGAATCTTGGAAAATCTTTTTGCACAATTTGTATAGCTCTTTCCAACCTCAGCCACTGCTGAGGAGCCAAGAGCTCTGAGTGCTGCTCAGCTGAATGCTGCTGTACCTGCTCCTGTTACCATGGGAATGGACACTGGCAAAAGTAGGATAAGAGCTTTAAAGTAATTACCAGTATAATTAGCACTTTCACCTTTTTGGAGATTGCCTCCCGAAAAGCTCCCAAATAATGAAACCATCCAATTGGTTGGTCATCAATATAACAATTAGTGTCTAAAGAGGCATCAGTTAACACGATCAATGTGGGAATGACACACAAAAGGAAGGCATTGTTGGAGCTGGGAAGCAGTGGGTTCCTGTGGCCTTCTTTGCTTATTACTAATAAGGAACTCTGCTTCTTTGCTATGAGTCACTGTTCCAGTTTCATCCTTAATTAATTCAGAGTCAAGAGAAAGGGCACTAACGTGAAGAGAAGCTCCCAGAGATGGCTCAATGAAGTTTGCCGAAGAGGGGGAGGGGAAAGAAGTCATTATAGGAACAAAATCTGAGCTCAGAGAGAGGAAGAAAACTTGAGGGGAAATCTAAGTACCAGTGTTTCTTATTACACTGCAACTTTCTGAATGAAATACATAGACAAAGAAATGTTCGTCAGAGCAGTGCTACCGAGTCCCTATGCACGAATCTTTCATCCAGGCAGCGAGTGCATCAGTTAGTACACTGTGATCTGCACCAGCTTCTACAACACAGCAAAAGCCTTCAAAGGTCTATTTTTCCAGCAAGGTTTTTAACTCTGGAGGGTCAGAAGGGAATTTTGGAATTTGGTACAATTCTTCCACAATAGCCTGCTTGTATTCAGGTCGAATATAGAACTCACCTTCAGTGACCAGTGAAGTGACTCCTTGCATAATTATCACTACTTCTAATAACATTAACATTTGGCTGGATACAGCCTGAAAGGTTTTGGCTGTGGTTATTTAGCAGAAAAAGATGTGCTTTCAGAAGGAGCTGATGAATGCCCTGAAAAAAGTTAGGGCAAGATAGTAAGTAAAATTTTGTAGATTTATTTGCTTACTACAGGATCTTGACAATCTCTAAACACATCTTTGTAATTTAAAAAAAAAAAAAAACAACAAAAACTAATTACTTCTGTTCATCTCATACTATTCTTTCTGGTGGCCTTTGGGCAGGGCTGGGCAAGCCAAGCTCCAGGCAGAACCATCTGAAATGAAGCTGTGTCCCTGGGGATGTCTTTTGTGCAAGTCCTACTTGTTAGTGCGTTCATACCCCCGCAGTCTGTTCCCTTTGGAGTGTCTTGTTACTTAAGCACTATTGCACAGCCTAGTCACTGCACAGCAGAGTAATTAAAGTGTCTTTGTCCCTCCCATTGCCATCAAGAGTGATGTGAGGTAGCACAGTGAACTTTCATTTTGTTAGCTAAATATAGGGAGGTGGGGGGTGGAGGAAGAAGTGTGTTGCTTTAAGCTATGTGTTACTGTACAGCTGTTTCTTATGCATCTGGATTTTCAGGACCTTTTAAGACGTCAAGTAATTTTCTCCTATTTAATGCCAAGTTTTTTGTAAAGACGCCGAGATCCAAAGTTACTGTTATTCCTCAACAAAATACCATTGAGACAAAAGATTCTATCATCCAGATGCATTTGTCATAGTCCATTTCCCTGCCTACCGCTGTTAAATGCTTTCAAATGAGTGTGATAGTTAGGCCAAGTTCTTCCATTAAGGGCAAAATATTGCTGTGGGTGGAACCCTTTTCTGCTTTCCCCATGACTACACAGACCTAACTGGCTGGACAGCTTCCTTACAATAGAGCACCCCTGAGACATTTGCACATGTGAAAGACATACATTTTATCATGGCTTGTTTCAGAGAAAACTGAGGCTTTTTCCCAGACAGAGAGAGAGAGAGGTAGGTAGGGACAAGAATGGTGAAGATCACCCATGTGGAGGGAACTGTCGTGCCATCTGACTCTGTCAGGAGGTACTGTGGCTGCTAGGCACTGTGTTTTGCTCCAACACACAGTTTGGACAATGTCCAAAATAATGGCGTTGGCTCTAGACACTTCAAGATGCTTCCAAGATTCCTGGGCTCCCCAGCTGCTACCCAGAGCCCTCCCAAATAGCTCTCATTCTCCAGGAAAACAAAGCAGCCAAAGCCCTCAGTAACAGCTTTACTTTCTACACTGTCTATTGCCAAATTTCTTCATTAAGTAGCTTAAAAAAGTTAAATAGATAAAGAAAATCCACTGATCATTGCACTAGTCAGGTAACTGTCTTTAGCTGTAAGAGGGTCACAGCTGATGCAACCACGGTGTGTTTTGTGGGCTAGCACAGTTACACCAGACTGAGTTTCAAGGCAAGCATGCAAATAGTTAGGAGGTGCTATAATGAAGGTACACAAGGTCAGGAGGTCCATAATTACGTTCAACCATAATTATACCCACTGGTGACTGTGCTTTATGATACAGTCTTCAATTACATGACCACCTCCTTTCTTCTTTTCCCTACGGGATCTGCGCTTGTGTCAGGACTGTCTACATGGTGCAGTGCTGCAGGATTGGCCAAATTGCCATTAAACATTCCATTTAGCACACTGGGAAGTGCAGTAGCATTTGCATTGCATTCTTTTCAGGACATGCTACCTTCTTGTGATAGAGATGTTTGAGGCATACGAAGTCTGAGCTCACGGATTAAAATGTTCTCATGCAGATTTGAAAAAAATCCAGATTTGCATGTCTGTCTTGCATATTATTTAAGCCTGTATTTATAAATAACTTCTGATATGCAGCATCTTTGTGAGCTGCTTTCTTAACTGTAGGATAATAAGCTATTTACCAGGACTGAATTTTTTCACACAAAAGACTTTATCCAGACTCAGTTTCTGTAGTAAAATTTTTACTGACTAAAAATGGAGTGGGATCATGCCTCTGGCACCTGCTATCCTGCCTCACTCCAAACAAAGCATGGTTCAGTTCAGCCAAACCAACAGGAAAAACTGCAAGAGTAATTTCTCAAGTCATAGCACAAATACATGCACATAGCGTGACAGACTGGAAGGCTATTACTATTGCTTACACTGAAAAAGGGAGCTGACTCTTCAGATATATCTGGGAAATCTTTATGTGTGCATGCTGAAAAGCAGAGTGGAGCACTCATCTTTTACAGGCATTCACATGTCAGCATCATGAAGAAATATTTATATTGCAAGCAACTAATAGCAATCTTTCATAATTGCTGCTTATTAACATCTCCATTTTTCTGAAGCATGGTAGAATCATAGTTTCAGTGATACTTTGGAAATAACTAATGCAACGGCAATACAGAAATGTAACTATTCATAATTTTAGGGTCTCTGTCTGAAATAAATCTATATAGCAACTATATCAGTGGTACTAAAACACAGTCCCGAATGACAGGCTAGCCAAAATCTGATTTTTGAAAAGATACCATTTAACTATAGGTCTCCTTATAATGTAAAACTGGACAATTAAGTCATGAAGCTTGCTCTAGAATAAAAGTGTAAATGAAAATTCAGGATTACATGCACTAAGTAAACCATACTAAGACCTTACTTTGCTTTAATTATCAGTATAACTATCTATCCTATTAAATAGGAAGACCAGCAGAAGAAATTAAAAATATGCATCTATCAGACAAATATGTAAAAGAGGTACAAACTTCCTAAGGGAGTACAAAAAAGAAAAAAAAAATCAGAATTAATTTATTTTTTAATGTGCTGTGACCAACCTGGGAAACCATTCTACTAAATAACTCAAGTGAGGCTGCTTACTTTCCTCCAGCAGAGCAATTGGCATGGAATTCTTGGCACCACAAATTCCATCAATAAATCTCAGTAAGACTTCTGGCAGCAGGAACAGAACTATTTCTACCTTTCTTTAATCACACTGGACAACCCAGAGCTATTATGGTTCAGTGCCCCCAGAACAACTGGAGAAGGTTTTCTGATGTATTACATTACACTAGGATAAATACAATTAAAAATTTAATATCTGGAAACAAAACAAGTAATTCAATGAAGTTGTATTCCCTTCCTCCATCATCCCATGGTAATAAATATTTTTTAACTTCAGTGTGTTAGTTACATCCTGTTTATAAACACACAGTTTTCTTACCAATACCTCATTTACTCTAGTTCGTTCTCTTGGTGATTATCTTTTTATGTTCTCACTTTCAACAGTTAAACTATCATGATATCAGATTTCATTATCAAGGAAGAATTAACACTGAAGCTGAAGATTACAGCCACCTTCTTATTTTCTCCTACAATTACTACCCACACAAGTGTCATCTTGCTTTTAGTTTCAACACGTCTTCCAATGAAGCACGTACACGTTGTCATTTGGCAAGTTACTCTCCTGCCCTTTGCTCCTTAGTCTGTGACACGTACATTTGCATGTCAGCCTGACATCCTTTTATCCACATCTCCAAGTGCTAGACATAGAGGAGCAGCCACATGGATATCTAGCCCGTTCCACTTGGATCAGTAGCCTTGTCAGTAGTTCTCACCACTAACTCACTATTCTGACTTTGATGCCAATCTTTGAAAATACCATTGTTTGAAATAACTGTGTTGCTTTTCCCCTAGAATTCTTCACACAGTGTGAAATTTCAGGTCTAAATGAGAATACAGAGGTAGTACAACACATATTGATTAAATAATAGGATGGCTGAAATAAATCTATCCCTTACATATGGATATTTTCTCTTTTTAAAGTTATTCAAAAAGTTACCTCAGCAGACACTAAAATATTTGGTAAATCTCAGAGTTCACTTAGTCTGTTAATGCAAGCTGACCAGACAGCTCACTTAACAAAGCTTCACTGGCTTTTAGTAAACTTATATCAGTGAATCCCTGCTAAAGATTAATTTCCATCCAAAAGCCATCTGAAAACACATCTTATGCATGTTAGAGTGAAACTGAACTCTAAATCTGACCATTCTTTAAGAAAATATGTTAATTTTACGGAAAGAGGTATGTCGGTAGGCAACTCAATGAAAAAAAAAATCTCCATTAATATTTTAGTCAAAAGTCTTAAGGACAGAACAGAATCTAAATTACACAAAATCATCTGATGAAATAAATGTTGAGGAAAAAAATCACGTTATTGAAGTCCAAAGCTCTAATTAAAAACATTAAAACATTTTAACCAGTACCAAGTTTGATAAACCATTCCAAGAAACTCTCACCTCCTTTTATGAACTCTCATCTTATAGAAGTTACTTTCTACATGTGGTAAGCTATAGTTTGGGCTTGTAGAACTGCCTGCAATTTAGATCGCCCAACAATTCCTATTACCATAACCTGTTGCAATTTCTTTCAAATTTGCCAAAGTGTAACAGTTTGAGCTGAAGCTCTCCATGCTGAATATATTCCCCAGGCTGATTTTGGTGAGGAAGATTTCAGCTGAATTATTTTGGCTGGCTCTGAAAAAAAAGCTAAGTATTACATACATTATTTCAATAATTAAACCTTCTGATAGCCATGCTTTAGCATAAGATTGAAACATGGCAGAGAAAAAATTTGTTTTAAAATGTCCTTTCAGCTGTTCTTATGAAGATACATTTACATTTACCCTGATAATTTACCTCTAAGAACATGCAGTTCTTTAAAAACTTGCTGCAGCTATATAGCTGAAAATCTCTGAAATCCCCCTAAAATGCTTCAACCTCCCACAGCTTAGGGTAGGCTCAACTGCAAACAAGCCATTTTATCCCATGCAAGAGCTCCCTTCAGGCCACAACCACAGAGCTGAAGTTGGGCAGACTATAATAACAGTGGCTAACCCGCTCAGGCTACAGCAAGATAAACCAGAACTGTGGAAGTGCAGCTTTTCCCTCTTGTGCCCTCAGTGGTGAATTTCCTGGCAGCAAATAAGGAAGCTGGAGGGAGCTCTCTGTTATTAATGCAGAAGGAACAATCTGCAAGGGAACCAACTGAACAATTTTTCCAGATCTTAAATCAAAGACACAAACTGTTGATTGTGAGCTATGGCAAGTTGTTGCCCATAAATCTGTGCTGTAGAAAAGATTATCTAGATAGCATCCCATTATTTCCTTTACTGGAAATAAAGTCTCAGTGGACTGTGCATGTATAATTAAAACCAAAATGTACTTTGTGCCCTTTGTTTCCTAGTGTAGGTTAATAATTGCATCCTTGTGAAATATATTTAAAACAGATAGTATTTCTCTCCATGTCTAAAGAAGACATGGACAGAAATATTTTTTTCTTTTTCCTCAAACACTGACAATCTAGTCCCCCATTGGCAACCACAATAGCACCAATACTTAACATCTGTGAAACTAATGGCATTACTGACTAAAACGCTCAGCATGAAGGGCCACAGCTGTCTTCATCCAAGCTCATCACCTTCTTCGTTATAAGAAAAGTCAGTGCCAAAAGTAATGAATTATAAGAGTTAGAATTTATTTTTATTTTAATCTTTAATCATCAGAGCATTTGCTCAAGTAGGGATGGACTTGAACACACGCTGTTGTGTGTCTTGAGAGAGCATGCAAAACAAGTAATTATTGTCATAGAAATTCCTTTTATGCATTTTGGTCACTTAAATTGCAAGGGTCAGCAAAAATAACCTTAAACATTGTCACTTCTGTCATATGAAAATTGCTCTAGTACTTTATATGCCTCTTTGTATAATAGATATGAAATACTGACCCTTAACTTTGTATTTTTGTGCATATAATAAACAATGCATTCATATTTGTGTTCTCTGGGGAAAAGTTACAAAGTTCTTCCAGTGAAGGGAAATTTTATCATCACTTTACTGATATCTCTCCCTATTCATATTCAAATCTCCTGTAATCATTCCAAGGATCTTTTATTCTTCTGGCTGAACATTATTCCTTTTTTCCCCCCAAAATTAAATTATTTATAACACTTGAATATTGGTTCTCTAAACAAAAGGGAGATGATATAATCTGCAATAACTGCAGCATAAGGAGATAGGAATCCATGCTTACATTTTCAAAATTCTAAGACTGTTTAACAGTTGCCAAAATACTCACCTTCTCTAGGTCTCACTTTTCTATATGTAGAGAGGGATGTTCTTATCTTTGTTATCCATTCTATAAAATGCTTTAGACAAAAAATGGTCAGTAAGAGGAGGACAAAAATGCTTACATGTTAGGCAGGTTACCATAGTATGATTCTTCAGCTTCTTCAACCATGGCTCTCGTTGAGCTCAACAGTTCCTCATTCTCTGAAAATCAACTTAAATAATTTTAAATAACTAACCCTGGGCTCTGTGTTTTAGCATATAAAATTGTAGCTATAAAATGCTGCTAATAAACACAGATTAGACATATAGGAGTTATACTTTGTGCTTGGGGAAAAAAAAAACAAGTGGTTATTTAGATTCACTCCTTCCTTTTCTGTCAGCAGAATAAAATAAGCACTTACAAACATAAAACATTTCAAGGGGAAAGTAGCCACAACACAGGCACAGAGGGTTCAGAGGCAAAACTGCTACCAGAGCACAAAGCAAAACCAAGACTTACGAAAAGAGGGGAGAGACCTTGTAACCTTCACACTCAACCTGTATTTGCAATGTAGGATGGCTTAGGTTCTCTAATGACAATCTGATTAAAAGTGAGAAATGTTATTATGCATTAAAGATCTATAAAAAAATAATATATTATTCCAAGGTGGGCTTTGCTTACACAGAGGTATCAATTTTCAAGTCACATACAGAAAGTTTTCAAACACTTTCAGACCCATTTCAGAAATCACTAGCCTGAACTCATGGAACCATCCAATTATTGATAAAACTGTGCAACAACCAAATCTAATTAAATATCAAGATGACAATTATATTCTCTTGTACTTCCTTTCAAACTTAGGTGATTCTTCTTCATTAAGTCTATGAAAGAAAATAAAGTATCTTATTTTCTAAGAGATCTTGTTGATTTTTAATTGTATGACATACAGCAATATTTCATAAATAAAGTAATTGTTTTATGTAACAAACAGAACAACTTTCCTTAGCCCAAATTTCTCCTCTGAGGATACCTAGCACATATCAGAAGACAAAAAGCCGATATAAGATAAGTAATGCCTCAAGATCAGGTGACATCACACCAGTTAGCTGCTAAGCTTTGGCATAAAATCCTTAGTGAGACATTCAGCAGTGGAAATGATTGGGAGATTTGTTCTCTTGAAAATCTAAAACTTTGCTTCTGCAATTTCCAGTTCTGCTGATGCCTAAATTTATCTTTTATTTTTATGTTAAATTCTGTCTTCCTAACATAGTGCTTCTGCTCAAAATGAAAGTTCCTTCTTTTTAATGAAGTCAGCTGTATCTTTATAATTTGGTGCCACTTTCTATTTTATTTAATGGTGTACATGAAAATTATCTCAGCAACTAAAACATCTTTGTTACTATGAGTAAGTAACCTAGAAAAGCAGCTTGAATTGTCTCTTTTCCTCTTTTTGTTTTGAGATAGTCAGTTGCAGTGTCTGCTTTGGGTGTGGAACGTCAAAAGCAAAAAAAAATTGAAAAGACAAAGCTACTCTGTCACCAAGAAGAAATGGCCCCCCTTCTGCTGCAGAAACAATCTGTATCTTGGATGCCTGCCACCAGTTTCTTCTAATTTCAAGATACTTAAGAATCATAGAATACCAGACTGGAAGGGATCATCTTGTCCAACATTTCTTTGCAAAAGCATGATCAAGACAAGATGACCCAGCACCGTGTCCAGCTGGATCTTAAAAGTGTCCAAAGCTGCAGAATCTACACTTCCCTGAGGAGATATTCTAACTGCCAATTGTTCTCATTGAGAAAAATTTTCCTCTTGTGTCCAACTGGAAAGTCTCCAGGGGTAACTTGTACCCATTACCCCTCCTCTTCCCCATGTGATTCCTTGTAAATCTCCATCTTCTCTGTAGCCACCCTTTAAGTACCGAAACATGGGGATAAGGTCTCCCCAGGCCTTCAAGACCCTCAAGGCTGAACAAACCCAGTTCCCTCAGCCGTTCCTCACATTCCAGGTTTCCCAGCCCTGTGATTGTCTTTGTGGCCCTTCCCTGGACCCTCTCCAGCCTGTCCACATCTGTTCTGTACAGCAGGGGCCAAAACTGGACACAGTATTCCAGGTGTGGCCTGACAAGGACTGCGTAGAGTGGGATAAGGACTTCTCCATCTCTGCTGGTGGGGCCCTTGTTGGAGCCCCCCAGGATCCTGTTCCCTTTTCGTGCTGCAGGAGCACAGCGGTCACTCCGATGGAGCTGCTTGTCCCCCAGGAGCCTCAGCCCCTTCCCACAGAGCTGCTCCCAAGCTGGGCAGATCCCAGCCTGTGCTGCCCTCCTGGATTATGCTTCCCTGGGTGCAAAACCTACACTTGTCCTCATTGAACTTCACAATGTTCTCGTTAACCCACTCTTCCAGCTTATCCAGGTCTTCGCAGGGTGGTTCTCCCTTCACAAGCATCCACTTCCTCAACAGTTTATTATTATTGGAAACCTGCACCAGGATACACTTGATCCCATTTTCTAGATCACTGTGGAAAATAAAGAGTGCTGGGCCCAGTATGGATCCCTGGGGACTCCACTTGTGCCAGGCTGTCAGTTTGAAGAGGAGCCCTGACCACTGCCCTGGGTGCTGCGGGTCAGCCAGGTGCCCAGCCACCGGACGGACCCCTTGTCCAGGCCATAACACAGCAGCTTCTCCAGGAGGAGGCTGGGGGAAGCAATACTGAGAGCCTTGGAGAAATCTCGGCAAACAATGTCCCCCACTCGCCCCACACCAACTAAAGCAGGTTACTTGTGTCATAGAGGCAACCAGGCTTGTCAAGCACAATTTTCCCTCGGTGAATCTCTGCTGCCTTTTCCCAGTCATGTGCTTCATCTAACACATGGCAGCCCCCAGGAGGATTCATTCCATAACTTTCCCAGGGGCTGAAATAAGATGGATGGGTCTACATTTTCCTGGATGCTGCTTAAGCTTTTCTTGTATGTGGGGGTGACATTAGCTCTTCGTATGTGGGGGTGACATTAGCCTTCTTCCAGCCTTCTGGGACATTCCTTGGTCTCCAGGACTTCTCAAAGATCATGGAGAGTGGTCTCACAATGACATGATCCAGCTCTCTTGACCCCTCGGGGAGATCTCATCAGAGTCCATGGAGCCACAGGGGTCAAGCTCCATTAACAGCTCATATCAACCCTGCCTTCACTGGCAACAGCTCTGTGTTTTTATCAGCCTGGATTTCTGTTCCCAGCACCTGGGGCCCAGCAGTGCTGGTAACCACAGAGGAGATTAAACTGTTGAGAACCTTTTCAGAGCTGGTGGTGACTGATCCACCTCTCCTGTTTAATAGCAGGCCAGTATTTTTCTTCTGTTTCTGCTTGCTGTTTACATACCTGAAGAATGCTTGCTTGTGCTTTTGATATCTCTGGCCAATTTCAATTAAAGCTGAGCTCTTCCCATTCAAACCAAATGTCTGCACACCCTGACACTGCCCTTGTAGTTCTCAGTGAGTATTCATCCATTAAAAATATAATACATGATTAGCAAATGTAACTCTTGCCATTCCAGCCTGGGCAATTGTTAGAATTTGAGAATTTACAGTGCTCAGGCTTTAGACATGCTTTTGAAGAATGCAGGTAGGATCTGCCACTTGAGACTGCCTTTTTGCTTTGGTCTATTAATGGTTCCCTAGTATACCTCCTTCTGTCCAGGAGAAAGTCCGTGAGATGCAGTTATATGACAGAACTAACTAGAGTTTTCTCTGGTAGGCAGATAAATTTTTCCCTGTAATGGAAACCCCTTTTCCTGTGATCCTAGATAAGTCTTGGAATTCACTAGCTATTTCTCTGTGTTTCCTCAGTGATCACCATTAGTCTTCTGTAAAGACCGAAGGTGGGGTTTGTTGTTTTTTTTCTTCACAGATCATATGTCTCATAAGGGGTCCTGAATTTCATTTTCCCACATCTTTGGGGGAACAACTACTTCTCTAACATATCATTTCTTAACCACATCACACTAAATTTATGTTTTACCTAAGTGAGTATCACCCCTTCCCTTTTCTCCTAAAAACCTGATCCACTGCATTCCAAACCAGATACCATCTTATTTTTCTATTCAGACTGAAGAGAAGCTATCTATTTCTATCTAAGTTGTCTTTTTGTCTTCAAGGCATACAGGTTTCTAGGTACAGCTCTACTGAGAACTTATCACACTGGATACCTGATGGCAGGAGAGAAGGCCGAAAATGAAACTAATTTGTGATTTAAGCAATTTCCATAAGAAGTCAAGCAAACCCATTGTTATTCTTGGGGAATGAGAGAGAGAGGAAAGCCAGCCACTTCAGACTTAATCCACACTTTTACCAAGGTCTAATGTGGTTGAGTTCTAAAGAGACCAGAAATTCCTTCTTCAGGTTAAGAGGTACTGCTGAATGTCTCCAGCAAAGCAAAGTGCATAGAGAAAACAAAATGAAGGAAAAAACAAGTTGATTTGTCAGTAAGTCAGAAGATCTTCAGAGGTGTTTTTTGTCTTTATGCAGATTCATGCTTGTTCAATATTTCCCTTGTGCACTAAGTTCCATTAGAAATGGTGGAGGGTCCTACGGCTGGGCTTATCCAGGATTTACCATGCTTGACAGGAAAGAGAACCCTGTTCCCGCCCGCAGAAATAGATAAGGCATAAACATACTTGGGCAGAAACACATTCATAATGTGAACATGTATACAGAAAGCTTATCTATAACAACTTTAAACGTCTGATGATTTTTCTTATCTGTAGAGAAGGTGAGATTTTTGTATAAAAATAAAATTTCAATGGAAGAGAAAAATGCTATTAATGCTATTAGCTAATGCACTATATTAACTAACATTTTACAGATAGCTGATTTAAGTCCTGTCATCTCTATGGGTCTTCGTTCTAAATTTTCAATAGGATGAAAATCGTACTTCTTGATTAAGATCAAAATACAAACCCACACTTTTAAAGATTTACCAAGGTGAATAAAATGTATTCCTCTTGGTGCATCCTCTCAAAACACAATGTGTGCATTGAGACATTTCTCATTCATGTTTTAGGCCAAAACTCTTTCATGTTTATAGAATCAATTAGTCCTTGTAAAAACCTTCTGTGACTGACAATATTTGTAACATGTTATACATTATGTGGCTGTAAAATTCTGACTAGATATCTAATTTTTTGCAAGGTTTTGGTAGTAACTTACCTTGGATGTTGAACTGTGACAGGTTCTTATCAAATAAAGAATTTAATAAAAGGAGAAATACAAATTCCACAGTTCTTTCCCAAGTTTAAAGTATAAATCTCAGCTAATGTGTTGACTAAGTTCCTGAGGACAGTAACACTTCAATGGAGAGGCAAGGGGGAGGGAGAGGTTAAGTTTTGGTCTGACAGTGAGACCAATCAGAAGATAACAGCCCTGCAAAAAAAGAAGTAATTTTAAGAAGTCAACTTAACTGAAATCCAGAAATTCGAAGGGGACAACACAATGAAGAAAAACTATCTTTGGCTACTCAAAAATCCTATTTGTGACAAAAACTTGGGAGTATTACTCAGTTTCTACTTTCTACAGAGAAAAATACTGCCTTCTTCAACAAGAAATCAAAGGATGAGTTTGTCTTCTGTCACGTAGAAAAGCATCTGTCTGCTTATTTTTCTTGTAAAAGTTTGTAAATCCCACAATTCTGCAGTTAAAGAAAACTCCTTCAGGTTAAAATATTTGCTTAATTTTAAAGTACACTTCCTATTTGCTTTTACTTTCCATTAGTGGTTTAGAAGGCAAGAGTCTTTGGCATTGAATTACATTCAACAGTTTTACAGCTTTTCCCTGCATAAACATGCAAAAAATGCTTTTCCTAAGATTTGGTTTATGGAACTGTAGAATTTTAAAAGAAAAAATTCAATCAATCTGATTTGTATAGTACCAGCCATTCTGTTTCACCCAGTTACTGTGAATGAAATTTAAAACATTGTGTTTGGTGAACATGTACCTCCTAGAGGAGCTTTCACTTGTCTTGATGTGAAGGCATTAAGAAGGGACTAACTATTGGAACAAACTGCTCACAAAGTTGATAGTCTTCTTCACTGTTAAAATTGAGGTTATTTTCTCTTTGAAATTATTTGCCTCAGCTTCTGGATGACATTCTCCTGCAAAAGCCTTTAATATGTGGTGGCAATACCTAAAGACTGTTACTCATCTTCTGCTCTTTCTCCAGTTTCCATACTAGATCAAGCAGCATGTTGATTTGATACAGTATCCTAACTCTAAAAGCGTCTAAAAGCTGATGCCTAAAATAAAAGTGAATAGGGCTGCAATACATGTTGGTATCTTGGATAGTCTTCTTACTTCTACCCCCTACTGTGCAGGGTCTTTCCAAAGGATGATAAGGGGTTTATGTTTTTAAATACCCTCCACTGGCTTCTAAGTCTTCTAAGACTGGATTGGGTTGAGTTTTATTTTGAACCCATATAAACCTATGACCTCTACAATAACCTTTGCAAGGAGTTCCACAGCTTAACTTTATTCTACATGCAGAACCACTCGTGTTTATTTCGAATTACAAGCCTTACTAGTCCCAGTTAAAATTCAGGACACCAAAACTCTGAGCAATTATCGTGCCCATTTTACTGCTATGGGTATATAGAAGTAGCATCAGTAGCTTGCTCTTATACAGTATTCTTGTGCTCATCCATCATGAGATTGTCTAACCATTTCTTGCTAGATTCTCCTAACAATTCAGATTGAACTGACTACTGTAATTAGCCTCTAGATACTTCCAGAAGTCAGAACTTTCAGAAGTCCAAACTTTAGTTTTAACCTACATTTTAGTTTCTACAGGCATGCTACATGTTCCTTTGCCCATGGTACATCAGAATGCCAAAAGCTTTCAAACAATCGAAAGAATTACCTGTGACTGCTTTTTTTGGTAAATTCCTTACAAATTCTATCACCAATGATTTTATATTATTATTTTATACTTTTACAGTCCTGTGTGATGCGCCTGAAGCACTTAGACCACTCTGCTCTGTTCAATGGTAATTCTATGCCAACAAGTACTCTCAACTAACAACAGTTAGCTGTTCTTAACACATTTTACATATCCCCTATTGACACCATATAGCATTATTTTAAACTAAAATATGCAGCACTAAATCAAATACTCCTTACATAAATCTCTCTACAATCACCCTCAACAGGCTTGTAATGGCCATAAATGACTGCATCAGGCTTGTCTGACAAAAACTGTTTCTCATAAAATCACTTGCACTCTATAAATCATACTCAATTAATTAATTAGTTAATTAGTTAATTCCTCAGCAACAGAACCATATTTAGGCCTTCTCGCTGTTTTGCTGAAGGTGGCTTTCAAGCTATGTGACCAATAGTCACCTATTTGGTTTTTGAAGGCTAGAACTCATTAGCATTGTTTCAGTACAACGGCACATGCCCTGTTATCCCAAAATTAACAGCACTGGGAAAAAAATCCCTCACCACCTTATTCTTGTTTGCTTGTAGAGTACAAGTTATCCAGCCCTACTCATGCCACAATGATTATTCTTAGTAGGTCTTACTTAATATGCTCCTCACTTAATAGACTGGAAAGTACCCCATTTGTTCTCACATGACATGATTACATCACATTACTTCTTTGTAAATGCAGAAGAGAAACTGAATTTAAAATTGGCTTGGTTATCATTAGCCATATTAGCATTTCCATCCACTGAAGGGCCTGTAAGACAAGTGGGATTTATTTCTTCTTGATTCATTATGTTACACACATTACTTGCTTTAATACTTTCAATCCATTTTTATTTTCCTTGACAGTCTTAGCCTTCTTTATAATTTTTAACACTTTACAATTCCTCATTTTATAACTATTTCCTACTTCTGACTGCCCACTTCTGTTTTGTTTATTTTTAATTGCTGTTTTTACTGGTGAGCAGATTTGTTCTTAGAATTTTTCACAAAGATTTTAAAGTTGTGAAATTGTGGGATTTTGGCCAAATGAATTTCAAAGACATACCATTTTTCATTCATAATTTTTTTCCCAGTAATTTTAATTCTTGATTCTCTTAACACTGATATTTTTAACATTTTCAATTCATCAGGAGTACAGAGCAAGCAAGTATTGGTTCAGTCTATTCTCTGTTAATCAATACTGAACAAAATTAGGTCATGATTCTTAGTTTCTAGGCAACCACTTACTTCCAATTCATTTACTTAATTTGTCTTTATCTATTCTAATGAGGTCTAAAATAGATTGACTGCTGCTTGGGACCACATCTTTAGTATCATCTATACTTTTTACACAGGCCAGTGATGATTAGCTATACAGGATTTCCAGCACAAGCCCCACAAACTGAACTTCCCCAAAAACTTATTTTCTTCCATTATAAGAATCTATTATTTAAAATATATAAATAAAGAAAATAGTGGTGAAACAAAAAATTAATTTCCAAATGGAGAAGTCCATTTGAATTAGGAAGAAGTCAAGTTCTCAAGTAACAAGCCAGTGCATAGTTTCATGTTCTTTGCTGTGCAAGTAATAACAGAAATCTATTAATGGAAAAGCATGACTTGTTTCTAATTCATAAAACAACAGGAAACATTTAAATGGCCTTTCAAAAATCACTACATATCAAGTTAGTCTTCTTCCTGCTATCTGCCTCTGACATCCACTTCAACCCTTCTACAGCTATTGTGAAGAAAACCCTTCTCCAACTTCATCCTTCCAAGTAACTGCTTTCCTTCCTTTCCCTCTGACTTCAGTACCACATAACTTGCTGATGTCTAGCCTCTCTAATCCCTGTCAGTCATCACTTACCATTCAAACAGTTCTATGCTTCCAGAAAACCCCTCCAGGAATCTCCATTTAACTTAACTACCTTGCACTACCTCCAAAGGTATTTGGATATAATTTAATTTTTTCAGAGAGAAGTGTAACAACCAATAGCCACCACATCTCACAGACCAAAGTTTAAACCTCTTATTCAGACTGTTTTTACCATTTAGGTTTGACCACATGACTTGCAGACAATCCAGAACGAGCCTACATGCTGAACCTATGTCAGACAACTAGACAGCAGGGGCTGCTGAGGCCATCATCTTGTGACCCAGCCACATGCTCAAACCATTCTATCCTTTACAGTGAAGCAACAGAAGGAGAAAGCCATTGTCTGTTATCCACTTACTCATTGGGTAACAGGCACTCTCTCCCAAATCTCTGATTTTACTCATTCCCGTTCCTTTGAAGCTTTTGTTGTGAAGCCAAAGTCCAATTTGAATTTTTCTAAGACAAGAAAATAATAATCCTAAATACAGTGAAATTCTAAGAAGATACAGTACTACTAACTTTAGAAGGCAGCTGTTTGTTAAAGACAAAAACTACAAATTACTTTCTTGTTTATTACAGTGAATACTTAAAATTGGGTTGGAATAAACTCAGGCTTTCATAGTTTTGAAATCTAATTCAATGGAAGCGTGGGTCTAGTAACTCCAGAATAGGCTGGGCTGTGTCAGACGTTTTGTCATGGTTTCATATACATGATTGTTTCTGGCAGTGTCAAGGTAATCAACTCCTGTTTCCAAAGCAGAAGCACTCCCTGTTTTACTGGGGGACTCTGTGTCACAGCCTTAGAATAGTGTCAGAAAATGCGTTTTCCTATACGAAGTTTTACGCCTGTAAAACAGGCGCAGAAACAGAAAATATGTCTTTCTTCAGGTTACTTTTCCATTCCAACACCAGGTATTTACAATAAAATATGTGAACATGGATTTCATAAATCATAGAATAATTTTTAGTCGGAAAAAAAAAAAAGTCATTTAATCCAACCCCAATCTAATTCAGAAGGCTCCATAAAGCTGATATAAAACTTGGCAGAGAAGTTTGATATGATACCACACTAAGATTTCATAAGCACTTCAGAACATACCCATTAGTCTTCTGTTGAGTGTAGTTTTAGCCACAGGCTGATCTGACTTAATTATTGCCTGATGAAGGAACTGCCTTCTAAAAAACAAATCACAGTAAATCCTATTTTTTTGGAACAGATATAGAACATAACACTTCCATTTGTGATTACAATACAGTTTAGTTTTTTCCTCCCTACACACATGAACATCCATTTGCTGCTAACATAACTGTACAATCACACAGGTATTTTCACACACAAGTAATAGCAGATGTTCTCCTGTACTTCAGTATCTTGGCTGCTCTAGATTGTACAGCACACAAGCACACACATTAAAGAGTAAAAAAATTCAAAAGCCAATTAAATTGTCCTACTCACCATCAGTACGGTTCTAAATCTAACTTTTAAGTCACCACGACTTCTTATCATCGCATATTTTTGTCTACAATTACTGTACTTAAAATTATCTACCTTGATCCAAGACTGCTGATTTATGCAGAGAAAGGTCTCCCTCATGTGGAAATCTGCCTACCAACTGTAAAATAAAAATTACATTTTGCTTTGTAATAAAGGTTCCATTGCTTAGATTTGCCGATTCATTTGGGGGAAGTATTGCTTACAATATTTTTTACGATGTTGTCATTCTTCGGACCTATCATTACAGTGTGAAATAAAAAGACATGTTGATGAGACAGAATCACAAGAATTTTAAACATGTATAATAAGACAGCAAAATACTGTAAGTAAAAGAATGTAAGAGAAATTAATCTAGGCAAAATTAATAGGTTCTGGGATAATCTTGTATCCATCAGTTTCCTCAGCTTTGCATTCTGGCCATGCTGAATACTGTTCAAGATGTTCTCATACACGTGATTTTCATGATGGAGCAGAACTGTGGCCTAACGCTCTAACTGACTACAAGAGTTAGATTTAACTTAATTGTGTGGTCTGGTAAGACTAGAGAGTTGATCTGTTTTGGTTACAAATAGTTATGATTACAAACTGCACCATTAGATGTGAGGAGATAAGTCCTTTCAAATTTTCCATTTCAGAAACTAATTAAGTTCATTTTTAACTCCCCAGGTTGAAAGACTCCCCATGCTTTAAAAGAGCAAAAAGTAGCTAAAAAAAAAAGTTTTTCACTTTGAGAAACACTCACAAATTGTGAGACCACTCCCAATTGCCAGGATTTTTCCCCTAAAACAAATTGACAGATTTGACTGAAAGTGAATGATATCAGTTTTCTTTTGCTGGGAAAAAAAGTCTTTTGAGCTGACCAGGCACATTTTCTTATTTCACTGTTGAACAAAAAAATAAAAACACCTAGCAACACCAATCAGATGTAGTTCAAATGTCTAAAATGTATTGGTTAGTAAAAAAAATTAAGAAGTTGTTCATATACATGGTGTAAAAATAAAACCACAGTAAGATATGATACCTAAGACAACTAAAGTGCTTGTCTTGATGAACAGTTTCATTTGGATGGTGTAGACCTGGCTTATAAGACTCATTTTTCCTGATCTTGCAGAGAAACTGCAGAATAATTCTTCGATTACTTTCACACTCCCACAGCTGAAATCATTAAATCTATTGCACTTTTTTGTAGCATCTCTGCATGCCACACTGGAAGGAACAGGAAAACTTTCAATTGGCTTTTATCATTCCCACCAGGGAGATCTTATTTCCTTCCTTTCTTATTTGTATCGCAAAATACTTAACAAACCAACTGAAGCCATTATAATTGCTCAAGCACAACATTTCAATTCCAGTGTTGATGTAATTTGGAAAACAAAGACCTGATTTGTGATCATCAACAGAAAGAGAAAGCGGTGGAAGAACTGATAAAGTCAGGTTTTGGATTATTTTTTTTCCTTTTTAATTATACTATATAAATGTATAAATGGTACAAAAATTTAACATGCATCAGAATTAAGTCTAAAAGTATCACACAAACATCTCTGATGTAAAGTTATCCGAGGCAGGTTCTCAGTCTTGAAATTTGTCAGGTAGCTAGACTGAACCCAAACAATGACAAAATCAAACACACTTCATCTCCATCAGAGACACCGGTGAGCCATCAATACAATAAAGAATAGAGAATGAGAATGAATTTGTTTCCTTTATTGCTGGTAGTGTCCTTTTTATCCCCTCCAGTTTTAAAATTCATTCACAAGACATAATTTAAGTGCATCTATTAAAAGAGAAACATGGCATTAACTCCTTAATACTAATCAGTATATTTCATAACAGTTTAAAAAAACTTACCATCCAAATTCCTCAGCTTCATCACATCTCAAATTTTTTTCCCTGATGTGTTGAATTTTGTAGTCCTATGAATTCTTTTCTAAAAAGTCGTATTTTTGTTTATACAATTTAAAAAATAATCAAAAAATGACCCAGTTTCCCTAGAGTGATACATAGTTAAAATGCAAAATACAGTGACATTTTCAGCTCATTCCATATTTATATGCCATTACAAAGGAACCATAACTTTACTGAACATGTAATCCCTTACTCAATAGGAAAGCTCTCTGGCTTGGTTTACGCTCCAAGAAATTTTGTAGCATATCCATTCCATCCAAAGATCCTCCAGGTTTCAAAATGAGGTTTCTGTATTTCATCCCAGCCTAATAGAAGGTAAAGCAGAATGTTAATACTTCCTATCTTGCCAACTGCCTCTTTTTCTGCATTTGTTGCATATTTAAAAATCTACTCATGAAAAAACAACTTTTCTCCTACCAGATTTTCCTAATACCAAATTTGGATATAGGAGGATATATCACAAGTATAATTTAGATCTGCTGGAAGAGCCCAAGAGAGCAGAAATTAGACCAAATCTAAAGAAATTATTTTTCTTGTGGTTTTACACTGGTTTTGAACTTATGATCATAACTTCTCTAGCAGACATTCTATAAAGCATAACAAACACACAACCTTCTCAACCTCCTATACACATATACATTTCTTCCACAACACAACAGCACCACATTGCTTTGTCACTGTACTGTAAAAACAAGCACAGGTGTTTTTAAGTGAGGGACTTCCGTGACTTAATTGAAATACCATTTGCATTGTCTGAATTACAGCTGGAAAAATCTAAAATAAAATAAAAATAAACAATATTTTTTTTAAAACCCCTCCCTGATGCACTGCTTACACTTCGCTATTTGTACTAGTTTCCTGAACATCAGCAGTAAATTAATATATTGATCCTTGTAGCTTAAGAGTATTATTTGAGTAGGCTTGAGTCTTTGCCTTTGTCCCTTCGGAGTCAGAACACTGCTTAGTTCTATGGAGACCAGAAGTTATTTCGGATCATGTGCAAGAATTGAGGAGTGTGGATACCCATTAAGTCAGAGTTAATTGTTTGCTGAAGAATTTTTATAGATTCAGTCTCTGGAATTAGGTTGTATAATGGTTGCTCATAAGAGAAGAGGTTTTATTCAAACAGGAAGAAATAAGCAAAACTTCTAAAAGCCCTAGTCATAATAATCATTTTCATTTTGCTGTTCTGAAGACCAGTCTAAATCTAGATATAATGAAGTATGAGTAACTACAAAAACCATACTCTTATCTCATATTCGTTTATAAAAAACTGTTTGTCCTATCCTGTGGGATGTTATCACACTTATTTGGGTTAAAATAAAACGAATTTGAAAAGACAGCATTGAAGAGGGAGGGAAAAAATTTCCATAGCTATCCCTGAAGCTGTATCAGCATTCACACAAAGTATTTGTGTGTGCAAACACTAGAGAGCGAGTGACACACATAAATAATCTGTTTTCTTCCTCACTTCTTAGCCTGGATAAAGGGCTTCACAATAAGAGAGGCACTAGTTGTCTTTTGGCTGTTCCACAAAAATATTAACTCTTAACATAATTAATTTATTCTGAAAGCCTCCCATATAAAGGCAAAGAAAATAAAAATTCTCACCAAAATCAGAATAAAAAGCATCCCTCAGGAGACGTAAAGGTAAAAGCAATTTTGGCAAACTATAGCTTAGGGTTTTGACTATACAGTCACTCAAAACAGACTTTTGAGACTAAAGAGTAAAACTGACGGAAAAAAGGTGTGATGACACTGGAGGGGTGTGGGCATGTCAGAACAAAAAACTTTCACAAAGTCCCACAAGTTTGGCACCAGCACCCTTAACCATCTTTCCCAAATGCTAGCAGCTACAAAAACCATCAAGTCTGGCCCATCCTGAAATACCATTTTTAAGATCCATATGACCAACATTTCATTAAAAGTTATTTTATTTACTCATTTAATTTGGCACTACTTTTCTACTGCTCTTACTTATGAGTGACATAATATAGTAAGAATGTGAGCAGGTATACTTATTCTCACATGTGCCTGTCATGAATCCCTGCCCTTCAAGATCAATCTTTACCCCAAACCCTATGTCACTTCTCTCAAACTGTGAAGTTGTCTGCTTTTCTCCATAAAACCCCTTTTGGGTTTTGTTGGCTTAACCACTGCCTCAGTTTCACAGCCCTACCCCACCTGCTCTTTGGACTCCTCTCTTTGCTCAGATCAAAATCTAATCTTGTTTACTATCTCCACCCTCTAGAGGGCTGGACAGTTATAGAAATTCTGGTTGCTGCGATAAGAACAGGGAGGAAAGAATGCAAATTCCAGGAGAGGAAAAGGACAGTCAGTCATGCATTTTTTACTCTTCCCTTTATTTCTCTCTTACACACTTCTACTGAAAGGAAGAACTAGTGATGGCAGCTGAATCAAGAACACAGTTAAAAGGATCAGGAAAACCAGAAGGTCTTTCCCATGATAGAACTCATCTACTTCATCTGCAGCACCTCAACTCCAGTCCAATACTATAATCTCTGAAAAATGTTGCCAGAATTGCCAGGACTGCTAACCACATCTCTAATTATCCTTTTTTTTTCTGCTGGAGGCAGAAGAGGCTGGAGAATTATACTAGGGGAAAAGGACCCAGTAAATCTAGAACATCTTAATGATTTGGACTTCAAAAGGAACTTGGGAGTTAAACTGAAGATGAAACAATTTTCACATAGTGCTGTGCTGTGACAGAGAAAGCTCAAAATAAATTCAGTTTTCTAAATAGTAACTACATAAAAGGACCACACAGTTGAGGTACACAAAATGTAATGGAAATGTGAAAGAAACAGAGCACCACTATCATACATGTTTCACAGCATATCAATATGCATCTGCTTTTGCAACAAAGGAATGTTTTTTCAGTCTAAAATTACAGAGGAAGGCATTAGACAAGGAAACACAATATCTTAAAAGTGCTACAGTATAAAATATATGATGATGATGTAAGAATTGTATTAAAATCCAAGTACTCTTGCAAATTTTAAGATGATTTTATAAAAGTTGCTTCTACACATTTTTTTTGTTGTTGATCTGAACTTGACAGGTACAGAAGTAGTACTTGAGACATTATACTTATGAATCACAACGGCAATAAATGTGGTTTCAGAGACAAAGCACAACAGAAGTGTTTATCAAACAGTATTGATCACCTACCTTTGGATTCATTATTCCTTCTTGCTTAAAGCAGCTATAAAAGATATCCATGGAAAACACTTCACTCCACAGGTATCCATAGTACTGACCATCATAACCACCTGCCAAATGTCCAAAAGTAGCTGGCATGTTTGTTCCTTGAAAAGTAGATTAACATCAAGTTATTGAAATCAAATACAGTAGTATCTTTGATGTATACAGTACTACAGCAATAAATTAATAAGGAATTTATATAAATGACTTTGAAACTTCTAACATAAAGGATCTGAGTATGCCTCAAAGTATTGGACATACTCTGTTGAAAACAAATGAAACTTCATCCAGCACAGATGGGACAGAACATCTAAAGTGGAATTCATGTCATTTACACTAAAAGATATCCTTCCAAAGGGTGAGTTTTATGTTTACCTTAATCTTCCTTCAGAAGAGATCATTAAGATCACCCTAAGTTTCAAGATAATTATTTCAGCTTCATAAAGTAGATTATTCCATAAACATCTCTGTTTTTTGTATGGCAAGCATTATTGGGAAAGAAAGGCATGTTAAATCAAACTATTTGGGCATGCTGTATAAAAGCTTCATACTGACATACCTGGGGTGGCAGGAATTCCTAGAATCTCCATACAGTACTTAGCATATTCATCTGCCGGGTCCACAGACAGCTTTGTATGCAATGCCTGGTCAACTTTGCTCAAAACAATCTGACGGAGGGTTAGAAGGCCTAATTGGGTAAACACATTTAATTAACCAGCATCAAAATAGCTGGGGTTTCATCTGCATCTTTCCTCCAAAGATCTCAACATGCCTACTAAATTATTAGAATTTTGGAGTTACATAATTTCCATCTGAATTACTCCAGTTACAAAGAACTGAGAGGCATAGTTTTAATAAAGGAATTACCATGCTAAGCTCCATTTTTCAAATGTAATTTTCCTCACATATCAAAATTAAAACAGGTATTTTAAAAGAAAGCAAATTTTAATAATTAAAATATTTTCAGCTGTTGTCATTTACCATATACCATTTCATTCAGGGTCTGCACAGTATACCTACCCTAAGACACTTCAAAGAACATCAAGAACTGCTGCTGCAGCTGCTGTAAGCATTTCTTAAGAAGCTACTAGACATGAACCTTTATTCAGACAAAATGCTTATGCAGCTAGGGTCTGTCCAAGCCACAAGGACAAAGACTTCTTGTTCAGGACAGGAAAGCAGTATGAAATAAACAGGAGTAGCTTAATGATGAATTTTACCATTAATGGGAGGCTCTTACTACAACAATAAAGAGGCGGGAGTGATAGAATAATAATGACATGATAGGTAATGACGTGAGATTACAATCTTAGTTTGGAGATACATGTAAGGTCTACAACAGTTCTGTCTGGGATATATTATGTCTGTTCAGTAAATCTGCAAATAATTTTCGTATCTGTCAAGTGTCTCATGCAAATGAAATGCAGACAATACATGTATTCATGCACAGTGCCTGTTCTGGAGTACAAATATGATAAAACCAAAAAAACCCACAAAAACCACACCAGACCACAACAGACTTCTCTCCTTCACCCACCACCAATTTTAAATGAATAAAGCTGATAGACAAAAAAGTTACATGGGGAGGGAGAAGTATTTTAGTCCTGTAGGTAGCCTGGAAAATCAGAGCAGCTACTGTTCCTGCAAAGAGTTCTATCTGTCATCACAGACTTTGTTAGTGGGGGTACCCATGCAAATAAACTGAGAAAGATGGTGATAAGTGTACACATATAAGAAATTAATTAGGCTTGTTATGTTTGTCAGTTTTTTGAAGTATATACTTTTATATATATACTGTGGGGAGAAATGGCAGAAAGATACCTGTATTAGCAAGTCTAGAGGCAGCAAGTTTCTCAAGGAGAGTGTCTCCAACATGGGTAGCATCTTTATAATGTCTTGACATCTGTTGCAGTGGCTCTTTTTCCCACACCCAGTTCTCAAACATTTGTGAAGGTACCTCTACAAAGTCTGTTTCCACATTAGTACCACTAAATCTTGCAAAATCAGTCTAGAAAAAAAAGCCACTGAATTAAATTAAAATAGAAGCCAAGATTTCTAGCTGAGCATTACATTTCAGATGTCAAAATTTCAGTTTAAATCACAGCAAAAGGAATTATTTGAACAGACCAATAATAATAATAATAATAATAATAATAATAATAATAATAATAATGAGAATAATGATGAGAATAATGATGNATAATAATAATAATAATATAAAAATGAAATTTAAAGAACAGAGGAAAAAGATCAGACATAAGACTATTATTAAGGAATAAAGTCCACTCTTCACTAGTTATACTGCATTATCTACTGGTGAAGAATAGTACTTCAATTTTTTTAGTATTATTGATCTTTACTTTTTAGGTTATGACAGCAATACAAATGTTTTCATGCCGTCTTGTGACAATGATGTAATTACATTAATTATTATAGAATTTTGTTGGATTACCCCAAAGTAAAATAATAAACTCCAACTCTACACTTTTAAAAGTTTATTGTATTGCAGTTGTCTACCACACTGATTCACAGACTTTACTTAACCAACTTATTCTATTAAGTGTTGCCATATTTGTCTTAATTCGTAACATATGTGGTTAACATATGGCACAATTTTTTTAGCCAGTAATAGACAGACTGAAATAAATCCCAGCAACTTTTCATGGATAAAGTTTTCAAATCTGACACTTTGCTAATTTATAACTGATTTTTTTATTTTAGTATCACCAATAACTTCATATTTAAGGAGCTCCCCCAATACTAATTTTGAAGAAAAGTTTGTACAGTTCAGAATCTTCATTACAATACATTCTAAATCCCAGTATTTCTAAAAAGTCACCTCTGAAAGACAGCTGTTCAAATACACAGAAATTATTTAGTCTCACAGAATCATAGCATCATAAATGTTAGAAAATACTTTTAACATTATCAAGTATGACCACCAACCCAGCATCACCACCATGTTCACCATTAAGCTGTTGACCTACGTCCTCAAGTACCATATCCACATGTTTTTTGAATGCATCCAGGGATGCTGACTCCGTCATTTCCCTCAGTAGAGCATTTCAAAGCTTTGCAACTCTTATAGCGAAAAAAATTTTTACTAATATCCAATCTAAACCTCCCCAGGTGCAACTTAAGACCATTTCCTCTTGTCCTGTTGCTAGGTGCCTGGGAGAAGAAGCTGCCCATCACCTGGCTACAACCTCCTTTCAGCTGTAGACAGCAATAAAGTTCCCCCTGAGCCTCCTTTTCTCCAGGCTAAACACCCCCAGCTCCCTCAGCTGCTCCTCACAGCACTTGTGCTCCAGACCCTTCCCCAGCTCCGTTCCCTTCTCTGGACTCGCTCCAGACCCTCAAAGTCTTTCTTGCAGTGAGGGGCCCAGAACTGGACACAGCACTCCAGGTGTGGCCTCAGCAGTGCCCAGTACAGGGGGACAATCCCTGCCCTGCTCCTGCTGGCCACACCATTGCTGATCCAGGTCAGGATGCCATTGGCCTTCTTGGCCACCTGGGCACACCCTGGCTCATGTTCAGCTGCTGTCACCAGCACCCCAGGTCCTTTTCCCATGGGCACTTTCCAGCCACTCTGCCCAGCCTGTGGCGCTGCCTGGGGTTGCTGTGACTCAAGGGCAAGACCCAGTACAGGGTCTTGTTGAACCTTATGCAACTGGTCTGCCCAGATCCCTCTGTAAGGCCTTCCTACCACCACTCCACCCTTGTCTTATAATAAGCCTACCTCCTCTTGCCAGCCCAATTTGTTTTTCCCCCCTTCTCATCAATATACTAACAAAACATTTCAAGTGTTAAAAGAATTCTCCTTGTTTTGTCTAACAACTGTTGATATTCTTACAGTCCATCCTCCACTGGGAAACAGATGCTCACAGGATTTCAGACTTTTTAACTTACTGTCTTGCAGGGTTATTAAAAAAAAGCATGTATAATACAGGACATAACCTTGAACTGACATCTGTGTCACATACATGTGTCTTCCTCTCACGTCTTCAGAAGAACAACACAAAAAGAGTAAAACTTTCAGTTTTGTTTACTCTTGCAGGCTGCTCAAATCCATTGTTGTAACAGGCTGGCCCTTCTTACTGTCCTTGCTGAATAGTAGCTATGAAGAAAAGCTAGGAAGCATCAGCTTCAGGGAAGAAATGATGATAGAAGTGGGAAGAGGAAAAGGCAAGTGGCCTTCAGATATCTTCATTTACCCATACACAAGTGCACCACACTAGCAAAACACATCAAGACATTTGGTTCAAGTTGTTTCAAGAGCTCTCCTTCCTGAACAGCATAAACAAATCCCCTCCCCACCCTGATCTCACTCTCCAACAGTGTATTTCACTTTTCCAGTATATTACACAGAGCATCAGACCTTTACCAACAGCTCACAAATTCCTTCCCAGTCTCATCCTCACATAGCATTTAAATGTCAAGTTTTAACATGCTTAAACAAATCATCATATGAAACAAGACAGTACATACAAATTCCAGAGGAAAGGATGTTCTTATGGGGGGCTAGCAAGTCTGCACACATACAAATAAATATTTACGTACAATACAGGAGATGTACACACAGCAGCTGGGCACACAGAAAACACCAGAGCAGTGTGAGAAACAACTACAAAGCAAGCCTCCCTGACCTGTGTGCTATTCCATAGCAACTGAGGTACATATGCATTGGAGTTGTTGGCTTTGGCTGCCTTGAAGAGACTCCAAAACACCCAGGCACATCCTCACTGGTTAGCAAAATGTTGCACTCAGTTTTGTAGTGTTTTATACCAATGCCAAATGTGTTTCATTATAAACACCTTCTATATTGTCTAGGTTTCATTCCTCAATTTTTGATATCAGAAACACCTATCACAGGGCGAAGATGATAAAATAGCAATTATATTTTTACCTTTAAGATGATTAAAAAATATCTAGGCAAGTCTACCTACTTATTAACTCTGGATTTAATATAAGGATTTCTGTGATGACATTGTTTCTTTATTCTGCATTCCCAATCTCTAGGATCATGGTCAAGAATTAAAATCTAATGGGGGTAATTTTTCCTTGATTTTATTTCTTGGTACTTATTTATACAGAAGATGAAGGAAGTGCTATGCAAAATCTGAATTTGTAGATAACTGAATTTTTTGGTGTGTGAATACTGACACTCATCTCTTTCTGAAATATATAATTTTCATTAGGCTAATAATTTATCATCTGACAGTAACAATTTTACAGGTAAGTAAAAATGAAAACAGCAATCTTACAACTTTATAGGTATCTTGATGGAAAACCTGAAACTACCTTCTGTTCTTTCTGGTCATTGCAATAAACCTAACCTGTCAGACAGAAGAAAAAATAGCTCAGGCAAGAGTGATAGTTCTCAACCGTACTAAATGCCAAAATGCTGGAGGTCATCTAGCTTCGGAAATTATTTTCATTCCTAGGTACAGCAACCTTTTCTTTTGTTTCTAATATCTAGCGTGAAACTAGAAGTAATAAAAAGCCGTCTAAACGAAGCCATGACTGAGCATCTTCTCACCTTACACATGTACCTGTCATGATTGAATAGACTCGGGCACGATGCAAATACAGAAGTACATGTCCCTATGAAAATGTTTTCCATAAGAAGGCATAATTATTGCTTTTAAATAAATATTAAAACAAAAAACAACCTGACACATTAAAAAATAATGAAAACTCTGCATAAGTGCTTTACTAAAAACAGAAACCACCAAAACAGAGTTATACCTCACTCTGAGACAGCAGAGAAAGAAGTAAGTCTTACACTGGAAAAGAAACATCACTCACCTGTGCACATATCTGATGCATTACGTGACCAAATTCATGGAAGTAAGTCTTCACTTCATCATGTCGCAGCAACGATGGACGGCCTGATGCTGGTTTTGTGAAGTTGGTTACCAGAGCAGCTACAGACATCAATCTGCTGCCATCAGAGAGAAGACAGCCGGGTTGTAGACCAAAGCAGGCTGCATGCCCATACTTTCCCTCTCTGTATAAGAAAATATATCAGACACTATCTTCAAACCACAAGCCTGCTCACCAGAATGGTGAAGCCTATTCAAGAACAGGGACAATTGGTCAGTGTCTCTACACAAAGTTTTACGCAAAAAATGTACATCTTTTCACAACTTCTAAGACTCGCTAAGTTAAGAGCACAATGGGAAAAGAAGGCCCTTCTACTTCATACTGAGATCACAACAGCTCAGGATTCCCAGCAGCATTTACAAGAATCTGTTTTTTACGGAAATGCTGAAAGTTTATATACTTTAGATGTCAATTGTATTTTAAACTGCTACTGCAACAGGAAGGACTAGGTTATTTTCTCTGATGCAGTATTTTATTTTTTTTTAATTGCGGGAGACAAAAGAATGAAGTGCATTGCATTTTCACAGTGATACAAGTGTTTAAAGAAAAATGATTTTGAAATTTTTGCCCTAAACCATTTAGTCAACTACTCAGATTAAGTCAGGGAAGTCTTACTAACACATACCTTCAGCAATTCACATGATATATGTAAAGGCAGAAGCAGGTGAACAGGTGAAGGAGATAGGTATGTTATCATAGAAAGTCCAATTTATGTACTGCTATATTGAATAATCTAATTTTCTACAGCCAGAAAACCTTTAATCAACTTACATGAAAAAAGAATATCAGCAAATTTATACAATACTAAATACTAATCTAAAAAAACCTACAGCAAAGCAAACAAAAAAACCAGCAACAAATAGCCAAAAAGGACTAGCTCAGAATAAATCCTGTCAAATCAATCCAGTCTCCTAATCTTCGCAAAACACAGATGATGCTGTAAATAGCTACAAAGAGAACTGGAGAGCTACAGAGATCAACATGGAAGCAAATCTGAATGTGTGCTCCACAGGAATCTATTCTTGGTACCAATCTATTTGATATTTTCTTTAGTAGTCTGGATAATAGGGTACAAAATACAACTAAAGTTTAAAGAGGAACTGGCAGAAACTAGGAACACTTGGCAGACAGAAATATAATTGATCTGAGCAGGCTGGAGTAACAGTCCAACAGACATGAAAATCAAAACTCAGTATTACATTAGGAAGGAGAACAGTTCATAGATGAAAAAAGTTATGGACAACTGAGTGGACAGCAGTACCACCAAAAATATGAACTAAGTAGCAATGCTTCATAAAATGAACATAAGCAAGAAATATGGAAGTACTTAAAAAAAAATTAACATTAAAAAACCTGAACAGAGTCCAGAGGACAACTTAATGAACAGAGTAATAATCTTGCCAGTGGAACAAATATTTACTTCCAAATGCATTTAATTTTAATTGCAGAAGCAGCAAGCCATTAAGACAATTCCATTCTAAACATGTAAGCAAAACACTAAGTCATCATTACCTGGGGTAAAGATCCAAATAGAACTGCCCTAGCATTTCTCCTGTTGATTTATCCTTTACTGTATAAAGGGTAACACTGTCATGCCAAACATGAGGACTTTCTATTTGCTCAAATTCAAGTCCCAGCAGCTTCTGGTAAATATTCAGCAAGCCTTCTGTAACAGCCTCAATTGGGAAGTATTCCTTCAGTTTTTCTTGATCTATGGAGTACCTCAGCTCTTCAGTTTTGTTCATATAATAATGAAGATCCCATGCATTGATTCTTCCATCATAATCAAAGTTTCTTTCTTTACATTCCCTTTTCTTCAGATCTAGAATGAATTGTCTTTCTTCCTCAACCAATGGCTTTAGCTTCTTACTCAAATCATCTGAAATAAAGATTGCCTTGGAGTCAACTTCCACGTTCTTTACTATAATGTGTATTCCTATAAAATACACTTCAAGCACATGCTCCTGAAGTGGATGTTTTCCATTCATTGACCAACAGCAAGTAATACCTGTTTTCTTGTCCTAAGGAGTCTTAATTGCAGGCATGCTATAAAAAATAGAGTATTCCATGAAGGCCTAAAAACGCCGTGAAATGTTTTGGTAAATTCAGACTTTTTCCAAGACATCAGAAATGAAAAGAAACTCTAGACATTCATGCTTGGATCCTTTGATTTTACCTCATGTAATCTCAATATTTTTCATACATTTCTTCAGCAACAGTGAAAGACTACAACTACTATTAGTTACTGGAAGGAAGTGCAACACAAAATTCAACACTTCTAGCTAAAGTCTATAAAAAACCAAGAGACTCAAGAGTTCTTGCCTATAGGAGGGCTGGCTTCTATACTAGGAAAGCTTCTGGATATTCATCTCTATGACCCCAATTTTTTCCAATATACTTTCCTTGGACAAGAAGGTATCATAGTACTATGAAGCAGACATTATTGAATATAAAATATTTAAGCTTACTGAAACTTCCATAGAGTACATATTGTACTTACCCTCTTGTAAATATTTCTGGTTTATCAGAAACCTTTTTCTTCATTAAGAATTTACATTAATGTTCATTGTTGATATCTAGAGCATAACATTTAGGAATTGCCACTCCTGTTTCTAGGAAGGCTGTAAGGCACCAAATACATTTACATGATTGAAATACTGTTTGCAGCTTGTACTGTGCTAACTTCAGAATATGTCATAGGAGAGATTGCTGTTATTCCTAGACGTAAGATCACCTTATGAACATTTGATTTAAGTCATGAATAGATCGGGACAAAGCAGAGCAAAATACACTATCATGCTTGTAGCTGAGGATATATCAAAAGAACTAAATTAAAAGTGACAATTAATTTGATGTATATTCTCCCTCCGTGAGAATTACCACGAAGCATGATATGTATGAATATAAAAGTGTATCTGGTCTCCTACTGTAAAAAGGAGGTGCTAAATTATGTGTGTCAGCTGTAAAATAAACAAAAAAGCATAATATTACAATAACATAATGGATTTTTAAAAAGTCTAAAGTACTTAAAGTACACTTAAAAAAAAACTCACACTTGATAATTAATCAGAAGTAAGTATCAAAAGTAAGTATTAATTGTCAGGCATACTGATAATTGGTATTGCCAAATATGGATCTGATATGAGGAAGGAGCATTTCAGGAGAAATGCAACAGACTTACAGGTTTGATAAGAGGAGCATTTGAACCTCTTTATTGACGCATTAACACAAAAAAAAAGCCACTACGAACAAACATACCGTATTTTTGTACTAATTTGTTTGGGGAGTTGTATGATACATCAATATCCACTCCTAACCGGTGTTAGGACACAGTAATAAAAGAACACATACTATTCTGTGGAGCTACGTAATTCCAGAAGGAAGAGGTCAATTCCATGCACAGGAGTCCACTGACATCAACAGGATGACTCTAAATTCATAAACTGCTATGTTTAAAATTTTCAAAATATCTCTGTTTTCAGATCAAATTCCATTACAGGGCTTTTGAATTCCAGATTTAATCCATCACTCCAGATGTAATTTTTTAATTCAGCTCATGAAGTTGCATCATCCCATACTGAAATCTTTCATTATACTTAATGCAGCACTATCAGAAAAAGACACTAAGGCTACAGATGCACAAAAAACTGGGAATGAAAAGCTGCAGTTTTGATGCAGCCTCTTGAACTGATAAAATTGCTTAAACTGCACATATTGCTCTGGTTCTAAATTAGGATAACTGCTTTTTGGGGCAGAGAAAGACTTAACCACTTGCTTATACTGGCAGTCACAAAGCAGTTATTCTCAGAATTTGCCTTGTGCTTCCTGATTTGGAGCAACTGCATTTGTACAGCTATGGTATAAAAAATATATGCCAGAACAGAGGCAGCAGAGTTCTTTTTCTAGCTAAACCTCATGGACATTGTGACCCAGTTATGTATTTAAATTCATCTTGGCTGAGGAGATACGTTGTTACATTAAATATACAAGTATTGCTTATAAACATGAACAAACCTAAGAATGTTGTTACGTTATCTGTGCTCTTCGCAGTGTTTAGCTCCAGGACAAAGTTGGCATGTGTATTATAACCGAGAAGCTCTGCTACTTTTGCCCTTAGTGGGAGCAATTGCTGCAGAATTTTTGAGTTCTCCTAAAAAAAGAAGTGAGGCAAATTTGTAAAATGAAACCAGAAAACACAGTATCAAAACAATTATCTCAATAATATCCGTAATCCTATGAAACAAAAGATATTTCAATTGAAACACTCCAAGATAAAAATATAAAATAACCTAAGTTTAGTTAGATTGTTGGAATTTTTTTTCTCAGTATTTGACCGCATGTAGCTGGTTTTCCAGTTGACCTCATTCATTATGCTCCTTATTATAACTTATATTTTTTAATTAATCAAAATATACATAATTTCCTCTTAGGATAATAAAAAATCATTGACTGCTGTAAAGAGTTTATTTCCTTTATCAATCATTTACATGTGAAAGATAACAGGGAAACTGCTCACAGCAGACTTAGTGATGAAGACAGATTGCTAATCTATTGTGGCAACATTCAAAGCTTGTTTGCAAATTTCCTTCTTTTGCCACTCTGACAATAGCAGTCAGAGAAAGATCTGAAACACAAACCCCCAGATCTTGCCCTAAACGTGTTGAACAATACTTGAGAAGCTGAAAACAACTGTGTAAACCTCTAGTTCTGGAAAAGTGAGATTTTTCAGGGGGAAAAAAAAAATTAAAAATCAAACACTAGATTTGAAGACCATCCCACAATTTTATCACTAAATCTCCTTATGTGTGTTGACTTGCAAAGTGTTCAGCTCCTGGTGCCATTTTATCTCATCTTGTACTCATCACATTTCCCAGCATTTCAAGCACAAAAGCTCAACTCTGCTATTGTTCTTTAAGGCATGGTCGGTACAGTACAATTATCTGAATGACACATCCTTTATCCATTCAACCCTGTTTTAATTTTGTACCTGTCTAGTTGTGCACATATGCAACCTGTTAAGTTCACATTTAATCACCTGTATTTATAATTAAAGCCTGTGCTTAAATAACCTCTCTTTATTCTGAAGAATCCCAAAGGACTACAGAAGCCACAACTGAAGCCACAATCAGACATCCCTTTCTGTGAAAGAAGTGTCAGTAAGCATCTGCAGGACACCATAGGGAACCTTCACAAAAGATCAAAATCCCACTTCTCTTAACAGCACCACAAGAACATTAAGTTACATACAAATACACACACACAGAGGCAGATCATCAACTTCTAAGGTCTCAGGACATCAGAATAATTTGGAGGAAGGAACTGTTAAAGATCATGCTGGTAAGTTTTGATTTCATAATACTATACAATATGCAAAACTCAAACATAACATTTGAGTGTCTAGCTCCATTTTTCAACTCTGTCACTACACCATAGAATAGTCAGTACACAACACACCTCTTTGCATCTTGAGTTAAAGGCAGATTCCATTTTTCTCCTGGTTTCTGAAATGCAGCACTTCTTCATAACAGGAAAATAGTGGGGATACTTTAAGGTAACTTTATATTTGTCGTGCTCAGTTTTCTCTAAACTGTTAATAAAGTCATCAGGAAGACCATCTGTAGAATACAATTTAATCAAGTGTTTACCAAAATTATCCACTCCCCCGTTTTTGTGAGACTGTTGTATTTGTTTTGCTGCAATCTACTTTGACATCAGAAATCTCCCCAGAAACATACCGTTTTACAACTATTTACTAAAACTTTTTCAAATTCCACCAAGCAAAACAAAATTTGGGAATAACTGAGAACAAAAGAGAAATACATGTAAGGCTATCTGATAAATACAGAATTATAAAAAAAATAAATCTCTGTTATTAGAGCACATTTTATGTGATCCCATTCAGATAAAAAATCCCCAAATTCTCTGCCATATGAAATCTCTAGCTTGGTTTAAATTACCGCATTCATTAAAATATATTGTGGGACTAAAATAGCTTTTCCACTAATTACAACGAATATAATACACAGGGAATTGCTTGATGATAGCTGAGAAAAGGAACAGAGTAAAGTTATGCTAAAGAAAGTAGGACCAATATACTAACTTGATGCAGGCAAACACTTCAGGAAGCACAAATACATGAAGACATCATGAACACCCACAAAAGATAACCCTAAATTGATTCTGGAGAAGGAATAAAGAGGAACAGAAAAGACTGGGAAACAGTCAGAATTTCACTTGATCTAAGCATCACTCATGGGGCAAAAAACCAGTTACTCCAGTAAAACTGGAAGGTTGAAAAAATAGAAACAGCAAGCATACTACTCACCAAGTTCTTCCTTAGAAAATACAAGAAATGTGTTTTCCTCATTCAAGTTTTTGTTAAAATCTATACACAGCTCACTTAATTTTTTCTTCATTGTCTTTATTTCCTGTATTGGGAATAAAATGAACTTAGTGGAAAAACAAAAATCGAAGTTGGCAATTTTTATCCTCCATGAGTAACATCTCATTTTTTTTTAAGACAGGCTCTCTACTAACCAAAAATAAATACTAGGGCTGAGAAAATAACACATTGCAAGTAGCATCATAATCTTCCTTTTATGTTTCTTATGGTCCTGAGCAGTATTGTTGCCAAGGGCTATTGCTCCAACATTTAAAACTCAGCTCAGAGGGGGTTGAACACATTCTCTGAACAGTTTTACGTGCTAATATTAAAATATTTTCTTTTATTTGAAAAGTTAAATTACAATTTCAAGTGTAGAAATATCCACTAAAACAAATGAGAATGAAAGGAGTAAAAATGCACGCAACTTACTAAAAAACGTTGCTTTGGAATTGTATGTGTATGGTATGACAGAAAGAAGAGGCTGCTCTCACAACACAAGGCCATTTCAAAACCTTATTTAAAACCCTGATATTCACAATTCTGAAACATTTTCTAATATATCCCAGCAAGTTTCTAAACCTTACTGTCAAGTTCAAACAAACACATGTACCAGAAATAGAATGCACACCAAATAAAAAAACTTGGCAAAGACCACCATTAGACAATTTTTTAACCTAAATATAACTCAACTATTGTCTCCTAAAGAATTTCAAAATACCTTTAGAGATATCAGTTACTAATAAGCTAGGAAAATACACATCAAACTGTTCTCACTAGCTGAAGGATGTGGATGAAGAATGATTATTTTCTATAAAGGGTTAAGTCTATTCAACAGTCACAAGTAAAGGTCATAATAAAGTCAGAAATATTACTCAGAATTTGAAGATAACTATGTTGGCATCTGTAGAATCCCAGAAGATAAGGGCCTAGTGTGTATGTCTCAAACACCAATAGCAGAACAGCTACGGCGCCAGCCAAGGACTGTTGGTCATAACAGCCAAGGACTGCTGGCAGTAACACACTGTGAGAAAGAACAAGATGTGACTGGACAAGGGGCCATACAGAGGTAGGACAGCACTTTTCTGGGACAAATGTCCTTGATCTAGCTCCTGGAGATAAACACAACTCAGAACAGCACAAACACAGGAATGAAGTGGAGCAACATGCCCGGAATGTAGAGGGGGAGGAACAAGACCACCAAAGGCCCCTAAAGCCCTCTGACCCAATTCCAGAAAAGTCTAAAGAACAGACTGTGCATGATGACTAATTTACCTAGAAAAGTGCAAAACTTTTCCCCAGGGCAAGTAAAGCTTGTCTTTATAACACTACCCCCATCCAAGCTGCCCAGGCAGTGGCCCCCACTGACACCTTGTCAGCTGGATTGATGCTGGAGGCATGAATGGTGATCTCTCCTTTTCCCTTTCTTCTTTCTCTCTCCCTCTCCCTTTCTTCTTTCTTTCTCCCTCTCTTTAATTCATTTATCTCTCTATTTTTTCCCTTTCACTCTACCCCCTTTATCCAAAATCCACTCCCATGTGTTTATACTAGGTCAGGGACTAATGTACCAATTTCCACACCAAATATACAATTTACTAATAAAACTTCATAAGTTTTTGCAGACCCTCTGATTTTGTTGTTCCTTTCAGCTACAAGCATCTATATGAATCTTGGGTACTCCCTTCCCCTTAAGGGTGGGATGCAACAGCATCTCAGATGCTGACAATTTTACTTCCTGATTTTCTAAACTGACGATTGTTTTCTAAGCCAGATCCTCCCTAATGAAGAAAAATTCTCAGAGCAACTTGTTTTCTCCTTAGACATACTTTGATTTTTTTGTCAAATGAAATGCTAAAATCTTGGACAGGTTTTACATCAGTTAACGGAAACTAGCCTACTTGCACGTTACACATACTTTTGAATAGAAATGCAGACTCACTAGTAACACTTTTTGAGAGGTCTCTTCCTTAGGAATCTAATTTAATCAAATCTAATGTTCTCTGTAATCATATAACAAAACCTTTTCAGCTAGGCTTCTTTTACTCTCAAGGCTATGAGGTGACACATACCTCTTTCCACTTTGTATCATGGGTGTCTACCCGATTAGTTTAAAAACCTTCAAGTGATTAAAGTGTAAAGGACGGATCTAGAAGTAGTTAAGATCAGAGCAGCAATTCAGCAGGTCCAAAAGCATGAAGTTCAAATATATGCTTAGTATGGCAAACTAGCAATCAATTTATCCCTTCAACAGTTTGTAACCTTTGCTTTACAAACCAACAGCCCATATTTACTTTCTGCACTTCTTTAGGAAGATGGAGTCCATTTCTTCTCCCCACTTGAACAGATTTCTCTAGATATCGCTTTGTTTCAGGCTTTTCGTTTTCAAGATCACAGGTTTGCTGAAATGACAGTAGAATTTATAACACATTGTAAGAGACATACCAAGCATTACAACGGTTTGAACAGAGTTGTTCTTTAGAACTCTGCCATAGTGAAAAAGGCACATCCTGGATTTTAATGTGAAGAACTTCCCAAAAACAGTTACCTTACACCATAGTATTCTTATATACTTGTAGAATGTCTTAAAAATAATTTTCTTTTAGCAAGTGTCTCAGCACATTTACATGCTGTCATAATGCCAAGCCCTTTTAGTTTACAGTACAGTACACTTAAGCTTCTTCTCTGGAGATAGCTTTCTTCTACATAGTTGAAGAAAACCAGTGCTATAAGGTAACACTGAAACCTAAAAGTCAGAAGGATTGAAAAAAAAACCCGAAACATTAGAAGCATCACTGAAGGTTATCAGACGACATGAAATTTGAACATATACATCTTCTCCTAGAGAACTAAGCTACTAGTCACAACAAATAAAACAGGATCACAGAATAACATAAGTTGGAAGGGACACACAAGGACCATTTTGAATATACTATACACATGGAATTTTATAACTTTCCAGAACTTCTAGAATTGTCATAGTTGATGATTTAATACACCATTTCATACATGTTTTGGAGAACTTTGCTACTTTATTCCAGGAAGAAACCTTCAGACAGAGTAAGAAACTAAACTGACTCAGAATTCCATGAAAAAACCTGCAGCAGCTGTTTACATTAGGCTGTTTCCTGAGGGCATGTGGGTGGAGAAGACTAGCAACATTCTTAAGCATGCCTCTGCTAGTCAGCATGTGCAGCTATTAGGAGTAACAAAATTTTAAATTATATTTTCACTACCAAATTCACCTTTATTCCAAGTTTCAAACATCAAAATCCAAGTTTTTCAAAGGAAAAAATCTGGAGCATATTCAACAACATAATTATATGGAGAAATGTTTTCCCCCTTGTGTGTGGGGAAAAGAAAGCGACCACATTATTTTAGTATTTTCTTAAATTAAGTATAAAAACCTCAATAATTTTCCTCCATCAACAGCTCTTAAATTAAGCATAATTTAGAGAGAGGATTATTGTTAACTTAGAGAAGTTTAGTCCCCATTAAGGAGAGCTAAAGCATTCAGCTTTGTCACTGAGGTCAAGCAGATTTGCTCACCTCTTAATGGACTCAGTTATAAATAACATGGAAGTGTGATGGCCCTCATTCTCCTCACTCCATTTTAATCTGGTCCCATGCAGGATCATGAAACTGAATTTATCTACCTGAATTATTAAACCTCAAGGGAGACCATGAAAAATCTTATTTAATCCAACTATTTACTGCTTTGTTTGAACGGATTAAATCATTTCAGCAGAAAGATGAATTTTGTTTGTGGAAATTCTTTTTACATATGTTCCTGGAGCCTGACTTTTTAACTGAGAGTGTCTAACAGGAGTAGGTGTTAGAAATTTAGCAAAATTAACAAGAACTCTATGATATGGAAATAGCAATATTTGACCAGTTTGGCACTACTCGAAATTTCACATTTTTTCTAGAGCAAAACTCTTACTACTTTAACAGTTATTATGAAGTTGATATATGCTCAGAAGTTGCATCTCTGGCAAACTAATACTAGAACATGCTTGCATGCTGCAGTTAAGAAAAATGTCTAACAAAATTAAATGGAGACTTAAGCAAAAAGTCTAACTGTTACAAAGGTCAAAGACTGCCACAAAGGAAAATGAAGTAGGAAAACACCAAATGAAAAAAAAAGAAATTTTAAGAAAGTAGTAGTAGTAGTGAATAACGACAACCAATTTTCACTACCTACTGTCAGATATTCTTGTAAATTAAAAACAGACACACAGATATGTTAGATTAGTTCTCAGTGTATCTGTGCATACTAGGGTGGAGGGTGGGGAAAATCACAGTAGAAAATAGATACAAATCAAGCCTTTAATTACTAGCAACAGAGCAGGGGAAGAAGAAAAAAATCAACATAAAGCACAGGGGGAGAAAAACCAACACAAGGTACTACCTACCAACACACAACAGAACATACTCAAAATGGGGCTATTACATACTTCCACAAACACGTAACAAGAATACCCAGCTAGAGGAGAACAGCTGAAAACTTCCCTGGAAAACACAGCAAAAGAAGACAATGGTAATGGAAGGCACTTTAGTAAGGTACTGCAAGCATTATTCTGATTCCCAGTCAAGGCTGCAGAAAGCACAAATGATGACTCCAAGAAATAGGGCTCCAATATCTTATGAGCATTAAAAGACAATTATAAATCAGTGAGGTTGAGAGGGAAAACTCACCTCTAAGCATAGACAAATATGTAGTTGTAGTTATCACATTAGTTAGCTTCCTTGTATTATCCTTATAACACACTTTCTAGCAAATTATTACTAAATGTCACTAGACATATTTGAACAAAACCAAATATTCTTCCTGTTTGAGCTACAAAATAAAAAGTACAAATGAAGAATACAAGATACCTATAGGTGCTCAACTAAAAGGGAGGGTAAACAGAAACACAAAAGGGATAGAAACTAGTTCAACAATAAATGCATTTTTAACTTAGTTTTATTGTGAGGCTGAAGCAACAGATGAGGAAGAGAATATAATGCAGTTGTCTATAATTAGCAGATCAAAAAAGGTAGTTTCAGAGGTCATTCCCCTTCATGTCTTCTCATTAACTTTCATAACTTAAAACAACTTTTAAATTTAAAATTCTCAGCTATTTCAATAAAGCATAATTTTGGACACAAATTCAAAAGCAGTATAAACCAATGTAAATACACTGCTATATTGCCTCTTTTCTTCCTTCGCTCCTGGAATGAGTTCAGGTAGCTCAGCCAGTAGAAAACAAAGTATTTTTTCCTAATAGGTTTCCCTCTGCTAGTTTAGCTTCCTTGTACCAGTTCATTGGAAGACTAGACAAAAGTCAAAGCTATTGCAATGGAAAGAGAAGGATACACAGATTGAGATATGAGAGGCAAAGACTAGGACCAGCAGGATATGCTGTTTTCTGTTGTACAGCAGTGTCCTACTGGGAAGATTTGAGTGGCACAGACACAGAGGAAATCTTGAAAAGATTTCAGACACACAGTCATCTTGAAAAGCATTGTGTATACCAATTAAATTTAGATAGATTTCACAAGTTATGCAGACATACTGTTACTTACCAGAAAATAAACAATCTTCTGAAACACATCTTCTCTCATGCTCATCTCCACATCAAAATTAGACAGTTTTTTGTCAGCTTCTGTACTTGCTAAGCGTATCTCTTTGTCAGGTGAGACATGCTGGGGAAAATCCAACATGCTTCTTTCCACTGTTTAAATAAGAGGCAATGACCCCAGAAGGATAGACATACTTTAAGGATAAGGAACTTTCCCCCTTCCAACACTTATAGAAGACATAAGAAAAAAGTATCCAAAGCAACCTGACACATATAGCAAATAAAGTGATTACAGATATTGTAAAGCTGAAAAGGTGAAAGGACAAAACCATACACTGTTATAACAAATAAACATTTTACAGAAGATTTTTAAAACCCAAGCCTAATTATCTCATCATCTTCTACAAAATCAGCTGAAAGGTATATAAATACGTTAGAAATGTTTCCTCTTCCAAAAGTCATGTAAGTGAAGACTGACATTTTGTAGCTGGCACAGATGCTTCCATGTTAGCATTTAAAGTCAGAAGCTCTGAATCTTTCAAACATGCCCATCTGTCCTGAAGTTATTTTTACATTGTTATGAGCACAGTGTCAAATCCCCATGTACTGTACACTTCAGTATTTAAGGAAAAACAACATGGCAAGCAGAGAAGATGCTGTCCATGCATTCTGAACTTCTAGAGATTGGAAGCTGAGTAATATTACTTTTTTTTTAATATATTCTGGAGATTAAGGAAATCCTTGCCTATTAAAGGAATATTAAATCTTATAATGACATTGAACAGAAATCCTAAAATAGAAATTAATTCACTTAATTAAAAATCAAATTTAATGTCTCCACCATCTACCTTTCTAAAAGCAGATTTTACAGTAACATTTTAGCCTGATTCAAAGCCTTGTAATTTTATGTGATGTGCAGTCATTTTATCAAGCTGAGAGAGTCTCAGAAATGCAACCATGGGCATGTGGTTCTTCTTGAAGTCCACAGGAAACTTTCCCCTTCACCTCCTGCCCTTATGCCAAGATGTTTCAAAATAATAAAGTAAGTTCTGGCAGCTTCCAAGTGAAATTTAAGGTCTCTTGTCATATCTGTCTTTTCAGATAATAAGTTCCCGTTACCCGGGTAGGTCTTTCATGTGAAAGGGACACACAGGTCTTAAATTCCAAGGTTCTAATGGAAGTCTTGCTATGGTAATACATCCCTACCATATGCCATGGGCTGTTTCATATCAGGTCATGATAATTTCACATACAGCTTTGATGATTAGCATTAAAAGCTTAAATGTGACCCACTACTGCAACAGCATGCAGTGAAAAAAAGTAGATGTTGCATCAAGTCTTGGTGGCTATGCTGAGGAGCGGATGGCCACTATTTTCTGAGTCAAAGACAGATTCTCCTTCTACTTTAATTTAAATAAGAGAATTTCATGTCTTGGTGAAAAGACTTAAAATAGCTATACCAGATTGGTATGTCAGTACATTGGTACAATTAAAACTGAATCTGGCAGCAAGATCTTTGAATGAACATTACTGTCTTTCTGAGTATGCCAGAATAAATTTCAGCCAATTCACTGGATGTGCCTAAACTGCAATTTTAAGTAATGTGAAATTCAGACTAATATTACAGTACAATCATTTGAGCTGCAGGCTGCTCTTTTTTGCTAGTGAAAAAGTTTACATCAAGCCAAGATGGCTGTTTCTAGCACTTCTGTGGCTACTATAGATTTTTTTAGAGTATTTAAAAAACACTTGACATTTATTACACTCCCTGTTTTATAAGTAACACAGCCACCATCTGACAGGTTTTTCTAAACAAAAGACACCCAACACCCAGTTTGTATTTTACCCATCTCCTCTGACTGGCAATTATTAACAAATTAACTGAATGACGTGTGTTTGATCATTAAACTCCACCCACATATTGGTATGGCTTGGTAATCCATTCAGAACAATCTAGATCTGATTGTGTGACCAACCTCACCCTGGATTTTTCAAGGCCTCACAGGCTACAATATAAAAGTGAGCAAGTAAAGCAGTCTTCTTCCAATAACGCATTAAAAAAATTCCTCATTCTCAATCATCACCTTTTCTCCACTAGCAGTTTATCAACCTTTCCATTACTCCATTCAACTTGCTTGTGTCAGATTCCAGAGTGTCTGAAAAAAACACTGCTTACCACATTTAATGCATCGTGCATACCACAGATGCTGCAGTCTACACTGCTGCAGTGTCCCCTGGTAACTCACACAGCTGGAAATGCAACTGTGCAGAGCTTCACATGCAAAACCAAAACAGGTGCCTAACGTAGTTCTCTGGATGTGTCAAACACATCGACAGCACAGTTTTATCGATCCTCATTCTTGTCTCTAGAATAAAGGAGCAGAACTTTGTACCTGATCATGTTACATATTGCTGAGAGGTCCTCAAAGATTATTATGACCAGAGGATTCTTGAGAGGCCTCTACACGTTCTATGGGAGTACAGCAGGGATCAAAATTATAAGCAGCAACTATTTTTTCCTCAGTGTTTCCTTAGGTACAGGTGGAATGCCTTATGGAAAAAATTACAGAAAACACACGCTAACCTGCATATTCCACTTCTATATCTGCCAAAGCCCGTACAGTATTTTCATGTGTTACTTCTTCAGTTTCAAGCATTCCAACAGTGTCATATACATGCTTTGTCTTCCGGATTAGTTCTTCTGTTCTGGTTCTAATTTCCTCTGGTGACAGATCCCATCTCAGAAGGTTTCGTCCACATGCTATGTATGAAGAAGCCTTGAGCTGGCTAGTAATTTCTGTTCCTAATGTCATTCTCAACACAAGCCGTGGCCCAATGGACCTGAAAGTACAAAAATGGTCTCTGCACAGCAAGATTCCACTTCAAGAGGCAGCTTATACTAAACATTAAAAAAACAGCATCAGAATATTTTTAGAAGGAAGAACAAAGTTCTTTCTAGAGCTGTTATGTTTATCAATTAAGTCTGGTTTTTAAATAAATCTGGCTTCTATCTTTTCCATTTAAGTATGACTAAGTGCAAACAGGGACAGAAACATTGGTATGGACAAAACCATACAGATTAAATTATGACGCAACCTTCTAAGGAAAACAGAATTGCTGTTACTGGAACTCTACACAAATAGTATTTCCACTTTTTAAAGTAAGGAATTAAATCCACACAGAGATTTTCAGATGATGAAGAACAAAAACTGCAAAGTTGCACAAAATAAGACATAAAAAATATCACTTGATTGTATTCATTATAGCAAATAATTTTATATTTATGCAGGATGTCTACCACATTGTCAGCATGGGAGGAAAGCTTCTAGTTGTTACTCACTTAAAAATTTATACCTTGAATTGTTGTGGATTTTAAATAGACAGTTGCATTCTTTTGCCAGAAGAGGTTAATTCCTTCATTATGGTTTATGTATTAATAATCTATCAACTATAGTTCTAATCAACAGTATTTCAGCTTCAGCTAGCAGAAAAGCTTACATACACAACTCGATCTTAGTGTGCTGGGCAATCAATGGCTGCCTTTTCACCAATATTTTTGACAGTATTCAAAAGGAAAGTACCTTGGAGAAACAAATCCAAATTATTAAGACTGATACTGGCTTCAGAAATACACGCTTCTACTTTTCCACCCCAAGAAACCAACACTCATGGAGGAGACAGAATGAGGCAACTGACTGAAGTGGGGCTAATAGAAACACACACAGTCAACAAGATGTCCACCCAGGGACTACATTAATAACTCAGCCACATATGAAGTTGTTGCTCGAGGGAAATAATAACTTGATGGTAATTAAAAGACAGCTTGCATTCAAGTAGTAAAACTTGCTGCAGTGTTTACTATCATAGGAGGATCTCTGGCTGTCAGAGACTTTCTATCTGCCTTCCTATTTCAGCTACACAATACAAAAAAAAAACAAAACCCAAAAAACCAAAAAAACCAAAACAAAAAACCCCCACACGTGTTGTCATAGTAACAATAACAGCTTAAAATTTTCAACCATAACTAAAGAAATACATGGAGATGTCACTACGAAAAGGGATGTTTACTTAACATTATTTCACGTTAAGTAACTTTTTCTCTTAATACTAGCTACTGTACCTGTACTGATTTTATTATAAAAGCTGTCTGGTATGTGCCTAAGTGCACAGAGAGGTTTTGGTATACAAGGCAGAGAACATGCATAAAAGGATAGGCAATGTTAGCCTGAAGGAATAACAAAGCAGAAGAGAGAAATAACAAAGCAGAAAAGAGAAATGCCAACAAACTGAAAAGGGCTGCACACACAGCTTTTGGTTTGAAGACTTTTTGTCAAAAGTCTTCCTCATCCATAACAGAATTTCTTTAGAAACGGCTTATCCAAAACTATTTGATGCAAGACAAAGCCAAAAGACAACATTTCTATCTATGCTTTATGTTGAAACTTTATTTTCCTTGTTACCACAGATTCTTCAAATCTTCCCATTCCAGTGTAGTCAAGTTGTTTAGTTTTCCCTTTGGTGGCATACAGAAACATCAATGTCCAGAGTATTGACAATTTCACTTTGAAAATGAAAAGTGAATAAAGAACACTTGATTCCACCTCTGTTCTTTATCTCTGATACCAACTGAGTTTTGTCACTAATGCTTTAGTAACTTCTCCACTGGACTGCTGAAACTTTGAATTTCAAACAGAAGTTTATGATAAATGAAACTGGTCTCATGAAAGCAAAAGCTTAAGTATTGACATTCTCGGAATGCATTAGTTTCCCATCGCCAAAACCCACTGAACTCTGCCCTGAATCTACAAATCCATTAAAGACCAGTACTTCATTAAGTCATTAACAGATTCTCAGAGGACTGCCCCGTGTCTAGTTTTTCACATACTGCTAGTACAGCTCAGCTATAACCTCTTGGGAGCTGAAGGGGAGCCTCCTCAGAAATAGGTTGAAGGCTCTGAACTCTACCCCACGCTGCCCACACCCGGGAACATCAGAAAGACTACAAAATGTTTCAAATTAAAGTCAAAATAAAAGGAAAGTGGAGTCAAAGGAAAACAACCGCCTAAACAACATAAGTATGCTAAAGTGAAGGATAATAAGCAGATACTCTTTCTTAAAGAGAACTTATGTCTTCAGTACCTTAACCTAGAAATGCAGACAATACAGCCCTGTCATTGACCAATTACATATTATCAGAACACTAAAACAGTCACAGCACCAACAGATTACATTAATTTCAGTCTGTCCAACAAGATTTATTAATAATTAAAGTTGGACTGAGTTCATGAACTGGAATGCAGGGTCTCAGATTACTGCAGAACACTATTTTTAAATACTAAAAAAAGATGCCACCTGATTTTCTTAGTAAATTGGCTAGTTTAATTAAGACATATCCCTATAAATTTGAGAGCTGTAAAAATTATTGCCAACAAGTTGTCATCTACGTTAGAAATAGGAAAACATGGAACTGCCCAGTTTTGAAATGCTGGCACCTTGTCTGCTTCCGCTGACAGGAAGAAGCAGTGGTTTATGTAGATTAGAAACGGCAGTACAAATCAGAAAATTTTTCTAATTGACCAAATGATGGTGGGCCTTCAAAAACTGTACCATAACATTTCACGTAAAACCAGTTGCTACACATAATTCTTCATATAATCATTTACAGACGTGTTGCTACCTTTCTACCAGTCACTCAGACTGTGCTAAGAACCAAATTAACTGACATCAGCTTAATAACAAAATATTGTGCAAGTAATTTATTTTAGTACTTTATGTATGCCCAGGTGAAATCTTGGCCATTTCTTTCATGGCTTAGTGTTTTGAATTATTTATCTACATAAAACTATAAATAAATAAACTCCCAAAACTCCATGTATCAGGCTGCAATAAAAACGATAATTTAATAACTTTGTTCAAGAAGGAAACAAAGAAACAATGACAGGACCAAATAGTATAAATAGACTATAAAGAAACAAGAAACAAAAGTATAATTAAAATAGTATGAAGTTCAAAAATACTCTGTAGTAACTTTTCTCGTGTTATTGGAGAGAAAATATTAAACTGTATCACTGAGGGAAGCTTTAACTTCCCAAATACGTAACTGAAAACAAATTCTATTAATAATGCTAGGAACCAGATGCAACATCAAAGAGTTTCCTTCAGACACTGAAGCAAGCAGGCACAATTATTATTTTAGGCTTGCTTTTGGTAAATGGCAGCAACGTTATGGAGCAGCCAACTACTGCTAGGACTGAGGAATCAGAAGCTGACTGAGTTTAAATGAGACGGAAGGATGTTGCCTTGCATAGACTGTTGCTAATGCCTGAACTGTCTCACTCAAACTGTTTCAGCTATCACACTCAATTTTCTCTGGTGCAGTGTAGAACACTAGAGGCATCTAAACAAGCGTGGGTTTAGTATAAAGCAACAATACTGCCTTAAGACATTTCCATCAGTGTTCCTCCCTTGGTTCCTCATTTCTGCCCCTGTACACCACCCCATCAATAGCATCAGCACAACCGTTGGTAGGGTCACCCTTTGCAAAGATTCAGGACAGCATACAGGCAAAAAAGAAAGTGGACCAAAAATATCCAGGGGGACAGCTTTTTACCAGCTAATCAGTCCCACCACCTATTTGGTAAGCGACTTCAAAACAGTGGTGCTGAGCCAAACAAAGGATAAAAAGTGTCAGTAGCTGCCTAAACTTGCACTACTGCTAGAAACACATATGAAATGCATTAATTCAGTCTAGCAAAAAGAGTCTCAAGACAATTGCTGTCATTAAGCACACCATTTAAATGTCCTAAAGTTCAAAGACCTATTGATGCTAAGAGGCAATACAGGCAAAAGAACAAATTAGAATAAACTGGTTAGGAATTCATGTACGCTAGAATTGCAACAGACGTTTGCAGTGTTCAAGAACTCCAGGGCAGCGAGATTCTGAAAGAGACATCCAGTAAGTCCCAGCAAGTGAAAACACCTCTATTTATAACACGGCGCTTGACCGACTTAGAAAATGTATTATGTTACTTGATTACCTAAGGTAGCATGGGGGTAGATTTGATCAACACAAATGCCCTTCCAGTCCTTGTGCTCCTGTGAGGTCCTTCAAAATTAACACATCTTTATTTATATTGCATTTTTACAATAAATATCTAACTGCGCTCTGCTGGCAACTTTAACTGGCTTTTTTCTGGGGTGAGTCCTATGGCATCTAATAATGTCAGTGGAATGACATACAGAGCTGACTGAATATTTTACGCATTTGTGCAGTGCTTCATCCATTTAGGAGAACATCAGGAGGAAAGGCATACAAGTTTTTGTTTGGACTTTTAACTGTAACAGAGATTATTGCAGAAGCAGCTGTTTTCACAAATTATGCCAATCCCAAAAGCATTAAGAATGTAATTTTCTACCAAAAGCAGAGTTACTTGAATAACACTTAGAAGCTTAGTAGCTACTTCTAAAAGGGGATTTTAAAGAATAAAGCAAAGCTTCTAAGTTGCAGACTGCAATAATTGCAGAATGCCAGGTAATTTCTTTTACCAACAAATCTACAATTTGATTACTTGCTGCTTCTGGAAAATAGAAATTTGATTTGATTTTAGAAAGGGGAAGAACTTTTATAATACACTATTACAGCAATACAGTAGCCAACACAACTGCTGCAAAGACAAACAATGCAACAGAATTTACAAAGTTGACTTTTAACTTGTGCAGTATCTTAAACATATTAAACATCGATGTAAGTCTGGTTTTGCTTAGAAATGTTTTCCATGACTGAAATACGTGCCAAGCAGGTTTTTATTGGCATGTTCCATTAACACTATTAAAATAAAACAAGAAAGCCACAATCTGTGAAGAAGCAGCAGGGAGGCGTAGCACCAGCTTTAGAAAACACAGACAAAAACCTACAAGCTTGGCCACAACATGTTCCTACTACTGACAATCACTATATAATACAGTCAAGATTTAAGCCTGCTGCCTCTTTTAAGTCTGATTTCATATTGATAGCTGTAATTCCACCCAAGACTCTTTAATGGCACTTTCAGTTTTCAAATTAATCACCTAAACAGTATTAGTTACAATGACAAGGACAATTTTACAGAGTAAGGTGAACAAGCTAATATATTTCTGGGAAAAATACATACAGACCAATTTACTGTACTTGCAAACAGATGTGACAGTTCCATGTAACCACACAAAAATCAGGGTATGCTGGATTCATGAAGGATAGAAAACTATATTGTCTCCTGACAAAACATGTGAGAGAACAGCTTCAGAAGTGTGAAGTGAGAGCCAAGATTTTAAAAAGAGAGAAAGACAGAGGGGTATGTGTGTGCTAATACAGATAATTTAGTCATCGCGTTCTTAAATACTCTAATGCAAATAAATACAACTAAGTTTTTCTTGCTATGCCTTATGTATACTTTCAGAGGACATTTCTATGGATATAAGAGCAGATTTGCAAATCACAACTAACATCACAAAAAACTCCTTCACTCAGTGACATACAGTATGAAAAATGCTGGAGTTTAAATTCAAGAACAACATTTTGGCCTATCTTTTGAAAGAGCACATCTTAGTTAAAACAACACTTCCTGGTCTTCCAGGCTACAGGAGGAGCAGCGTTGCGTGCTGGAAGGCAGCACTGTGTATGTGAAGCCTGTACCCACAGGTTACCTGCAATCAATATCCACAGGGTCTCAATGTTTTGACTCCATCTAGTGGCCTCACAAAATGAAAAAGAAAACAAAAAACTAGACACACCCTATTAAGGCAATATAAACACTCACAGTTTGCTCATGACAAGCTATTTGGTACTTGAATAATATGCCATACATCAGCATTTCCTTGGAAGTAAGACTCAAGTGCTACCAAACATATACAAACGATAGTGACAGACATGGTTTAAGCAAAGTTTTTAACAGTCAAGCCTCATGTGAAATGGAATTTAAAAAAAAAATTAAATCAAGTTTAAAAGCATTTCGAAACCACATCACAAGGAGTATTCAGCAGCATCTAATGTAATGTACATTACAGTTGGTCTGTTTCACAGGATGGCCTTTAAGAAAAATTTAACAGGCTAAAATATTGTTATTCTTTAGAGATCCTTAGGTTTTGCTTGCATTTTAAAGATTTTCATATTGCTTTCAGTTTTGACTCACCATTTCAGATGAGAAGCAACTGTGTATCTTACAGTAAAGCAAGGACAAAATCAACCAAAATAAGACAAGAACTGGGTAGCACAAGATAAAAGCACGAATGGGGAAAAAATTCCAAGACAGAACCAGCAAAGTACAGGTAAATGGTAAAAAGCTAATCACAGGGCGATATTGTTTCAGCTGAGCCAAACAAATGAAACTATAACCCTTCAATACAAATCATCACTTTTTCCTGCCAAACACATTTGAAGTCCTTTTTCCATTTTGCTTCTCAGTCCTCTCCACTGTTTGGCTCTTGACAAAGAGTATATGGAACAGTGAGCACATGCCTTGAACTCCTGGGCCATTTCCCTTGGAAAAGTATTTAGCTCTGTGTCATAACTGTGTTTGGCACAGACATATGTTACTGTAGCAGAAAGATAGCATGTTTATTACATCCTAATTTAAAGTTTAAAAATTGCCATTAGAAACTGATTTTCTGAGCTGCATTTGAAGAAATAGAAGAAAATCTAGCAGCTTTTGACACTAAACCTTTATTTTGTGACCACACCTTTCCGAAGAAATTCTCTGCAACTTGGTTCACTGTACAGTCTACATTAACTACACTTTTAGCTCTTCCAATCTAAATGAGCAAGTCAACCTACAAGTCACGCAAAAATATTTATTGATACATTCATTACCCTCAGGGCTAATGACCTTACTACCTGATAACAAATGTTTACTGGTTTTCCAACAGAATTAACATCAGAAAACTAATTGAAAAGGTGCTCTGTGTCAGCTAACAAAGAAGTCCAGATCTTAAGTAGGAATTCATAGCAGTGTGCTCAAACATGATTCAATTTATTCATTTCTTTTCCCCTTCCACCCAGTTTCCCCCAACAGCCTCTAAACAAAAGGAATTTGGAAACTGGTCTGATTGACTTTCATACAAGGAGGTGATTCCACACAGTAGTCTGCAGTGGAACACACAGAAATGCTAGGGTATGGTTTCTGCAGAGTGTCTGATCTTTAAAATTATGGCATGCATGGTTCCAGGGAAAAAAAACCAGAAGAAAATGGAACAACCAATGAACCAACCAACCAACCAAAAAAAAAAACAACATACCCCAAAAAAAACCCAAACCACAAATTACTAGTACTACTAATTTAGGTTTCACAGTATTATGCTGTGTCACAGCAAACCTCCATCACTTCAAGTAACTTGCTTGAAGGATCTTAGGAAAGAATATGCAGACAGTAACTGTACTATACAGAGTCTGAGGCACAAGGCATACATTAAGGCTGTCTTATTGTTTCGTTCTATTGTCAGGTGAACTGTGGAAACACAGCAGAAAAAAAAAATTGCTTTTAAGGCCCTACAGCTCTCTCAGGTGCTGCTGCATAAGGATCTATCATATTTCCATCACACCAGCAATAAACAGGAGGTGAAGCGCAGACTGTTTAGTGCAAGCAACACACTCGCAGGACAGCTCAGTACTCGAATGCAATCAGCTAATGCATGAGAAACAGCGTGTTGATTCTATCTGAAAAAGAGCTGGTACTGCAGGACAGGGAAGAACACTGAGGATTTGCAAACACTTTTCTGATTTACACCCAGTGCTAATCAGTTCAGCCTCTTCCATGGAAATACACTCTGATTTCTTGCTAACCTTGTCTCATACAGCCAATGCAATGAGAAATGCTCTCTTGCCATCACTAGATGGCAAGACTACCTCTGTGTCTTCATAGCAGCTGATGACCTGCTCTACCTTAATTACTTGACAACCATTTAAAATCAGTGTTCTTCTTGGGAAGACAGCGCATTACGAACATGCCATTTTCATTTCAGCGCTTGCAAAATCTCAAACAGGCTGCTCAACACCACAAATTAGGAAAGGAAATGAAGCCTGCTTTCTTCTCTGGCTTTTGAATGGAAGGTGATTTAGTAACACTGTGCTTCCCAGGCTGGTTACAGGTTATGCGAAATATTGGCAAAGAACATGGTAAAGAACTTCGCTTATTTAACATTCTACTGTAGAAAATAAAAGGTGTCTGTTAAAGATGGAACTCCTTTTAGAGATGGTATGAAAAACACATGTGCCCAGTAATATTTTGCTCAGAAACAAGTATAATTACCACCATCCTCACTTTGTCTTCCTTAATCTAAACACAGATAACAGTTAGTGAAAAGGAGTCCTCTCTACAGAGAAAAATTTAGACTCACAAATCTATTGTTCAGTTAATATAATCTATTTTATTTCCATAGACTGTTGACCAAAAGGTCCTAAAGAAACTATGCTGCTGTGAGATGAGAAGGTAGATCCTCTTGCAGTTAATAGTTTTAAAAAAACTAGGCTGTTAAAAATGGCTGCTTATTTTTCTGAATGGAACTATGTGGCCTGTGGAATCCCACAGGATTCCATATTCTTTCAGGTATTTATACATCATCTACAAAAAGCTGGGATTAATGAAGTGACAAAATTTACTCATGATTATTTAGTCATGACAGTGCAGTATACTAAAGGCAGCCACAAAAAGATGAAAAAGAATGTCACAACACAGAAAAGTTTGAAACCACTAACAAAGTGAATTTCAGTCAATGAATGACACACACTTCTGACTTTATATACACAGGATGAGCTGTGAGACTTCTAATCATTCTGGAGACAAAACAGTTCAATGAAAACATCAACAAAGAAGCAGGTGCAAAGAAGGAAATGATAGGATTTAGCAGAGGTGGAACAGAACACAGAAATTCATTATACCATATGCATGAAGCACATGCATAGTACACACATTTCTGATCCTCCCAAGAGTTAAAATCTATTGTCTTCTGCTCTCCCACTTGCCAAAACCTTTTTCTGTTCTAACAAGTCATGATGACTTAGAAAAAGCCAGCTGCATTGAGCAATGGACTCCATTCAAAGTACAAATCCTAACTAGACTGGGATTCTTCAGAGTGGACAAAACCCCCCCAAAAACCGCAGAGAATATAGCACAACTGCGGAAGTACTTCAGAGATTTTATCAATCATGAAGATGATGGAGAGAATGAACAGGGATCAATTTTTAACATGTAACTTCCCATAAAATCAGCAAGAGAGTTTTAGGGGATAGTTTCAATATAAAAAGGTATCATTGGACAGATTTTTGTAAAAGATCATACGAAGAAAATGGGTTTGTGTTAGAAGTCCCTAATTTCTAGCCTGTTCTGAAAAGGTAATACTGAATGCATATATTATCTTACTTGCTTTCAGAGGTACCTCATCCTGACTCCTCCAGAAGAAAGGTTAGACTTTTGAACTAACCCAAACTATTTTAAAGAAATCTTTCCAAGCCAGGCATTTCTTGCTTCACAGTGAGAATGATAGAACAGGGAGGTCCTCAAAACAACATTAACAACATTGCTTAGCATGGTCTAACTGATGCTCCATGAGTCAAATGAAGTCCATTAAATGCTTCCCAGATCAACAGCTTTGTCTCACCCAGTCCAGGAAAAAATTTTGTTCTGCAAACTGTGTCTAATAGACAAACTGCTCTTCAGGAGCCTGCTGTGATTAGAAAGGTGGTAGTTGTTGCTTTTAGCCACAGGCAAAAATGCTGCTGCAATACACAGAAGGGGTTATGCAGTCCACAGTTCATAGGGAAAGGCAAAAATGTCCCAAATGTCTCATCTGGACTTCGCCATTTCTGAGGTGTTGGACCTGATACTTCAATGAAAGGAAACAGACACACTGTTGTTATAAGTACAAAATTAGAAGATTACTATAGAAGTTCTTCCTATTTCTTTACCCTAAAATGTCATTCCTCCTTCTGCCTCTTCCCAACCTCAGCTTCTTGCTCGTTTTCCTCCTCATCAAGAGAAATGCCAGTGTTCAGAGTTTCTTTCCAGTGACGGATATAGTATGTTGGTAGCGGTCTCATTCATGTATATGGATTTTGATACTCAAATTCTGATTTTGAAAATTTTCAAACACCCCAGAATTCATGAATCCAAGAAAATTATTTAGGGCACTGAAATTACTTAAATCATTGTGTCTGCTTTTATTTTTTTCATATCTAAGAATATCCTCATAAAGTAAACAAACTTCTGCACTTACTTAATTGATCTAGCCAGGTATTTTATTGAATTAAATCTAAATCTTTGAATCTGAATGAGAAAAAAGTTTAATTGGAAAAAGCCTCTGTCTGCAAAGCTGCCTATTTTAACCAAAAGAATCAAACTTTAACATCATTTTATTCAATGCATGGCATGGTACTTGAAATTTGCTAGGAATTGTCATCTTTATCTCATGTTAAGATGCCCTCAGGAAAAACAGAAGCTGAGACGGAACCTATTCAAGATTTCTTTGACCAACTGCTTAACTTTTGAAAGTTAAGAGGTCACTGTGACATGCTCAAAAATACTCTATTTTATGAAACAATTACTTGGGCACATTGAAATGATGACTTGGGGGGAAAAAAATCACAATTAACAAAGTGCAGCAACCATTCCCCCTTCTACTAATTTTTACTTAAGAAAAAGGTATCTTCCCTGTCCAAACACAAACTGCAACCAAAGACAAACATTTTATCTAAAGAAAAACAAAAAAAAAATTTCCATCCTTTCCTTCTTTTTGATAGCAAAATCTGTAAGAGAGTCAACCAAAAAATAGAGAACAGTGAAAATGTAAATGTGAATTAGGAAAAGAAAATAGATGTGCCCTTTATTTGGCACCAGAAGATAAATCACTTAATTTTCAGCAGCAGAAGGCTTATGAAAACATTCAGATTCTTATTTTCTATGTGCTAATACCCCTCAATCCTAGTTTGACATGAACAAAGGCTGCAAAATAGGACAAAAACTGTACACTTCGTGCAGTAAGCACATGACTATCATTTCTCAAAAGACCATGTGAGGCAACCATCTTTTTCATTTCATGCCAAAATTCAGCTCCACCTCATTACCACAAAGTGACCCTTCTACTATTTCAGTGCCTCTTATCAAATGTAGTCATTTGGAAAAAATGAGAAGCCAAAATAAAAGCAATTATGCTCATTTGTCTAGTCCACCTAGAATTGACTAGAAGCCTTCTTTCACACCGGTTTTCTGGGGTCCATTTAGAGCTAGTGTCCATTATGGAGAAGTAATCCCCTATTTTAACACCTTTTGACAGTATACTGGTACCTGTCTCACCCATCCTACAACGTGTAGTAGTGACACACCTTTTCATAAAGCTACTCACGCTGCCGGTCTCTCTTCACGCACACCTTGTCGCAGAGCCCGGCTGCTACAGCCGTTTCCCGCATTCCATTGTGTTCCTGCCCATTTCTCCTGCAGTGAGTCTGACACTCAGTGCAAGGAGTACCAAGAGGGTTTTTCGCCTCGCCTCGCCCGCGCTGCCCACCTGGAAGCCGTGCATAACGGAGCTTACGGCAGGGAGCGCAGGCTGCGGGGAAGGCGCCAGGAGCTCAGACAATAAAGCCCACAGGCAGTCATGTTTCCTGCAGCACCGTCTGCCTGGCCCCGCGGCTCCCCCTGGGCCCGGGGGTCAGGCCCGGCTCCCGAGCGAGGGAACCTGCCGTGAGCCGCGGGCGGCTCCGGGCTCCGACGGCTTCCAGTCCGGCCCGGCGGCCCTAACACCCCCACGCCCGCCCTCACCCGCACCTCTCCGGCCTTCACCCACCCCCACACCAGGACCGCCCGCGTCCCGGGTCCCGCGGAGCCGCCACCTGCCCCGCGCCCCTACCTGCGAGCCGCGCCCGCGCACAGCAACAGCATGGGGGCGGTTCGGGGGGCGCGGCGGAGGAGGAGGAAGAGGAGAGGAGGAGGAGAAAAGGCCGGAGGAGGAAAGAGAGGAGGCAGAGAAGAGGAGGAGGCAGGATAGGAGGAGGGAGGATCGGCTTCGCTCCCGCTGCCGTGCCGCCCTCTCGCTGCCCGCGGGCGCAGCGCTCAGCCCCGCTCCGCCGCGGTTCTGCGCATCCGCTTCCGCCGCCTCCTCACGCCCCCACGTCCCTGGTGTCTGGCAGCCGGAGGCAGCGCGGACTGGCCGCATCTCGCACGGTAAGGGCGATGCCTCGTCCCCGCTGCGAGCGCAGCCCCGCGGAGCTGGGGCCGGTGGGGCGGATCGGGCCCCGGGCGGGGCGGCCGCGGTCCGTGCAGTGCCGAGAGGGGCCCGTGCCGCGGGTGGTGCAGAGCTGTCCTTGGGGCCCGAGCGAGCGGAGCCGGGCCTGGGAGTGACCGGGAGGTGGGCGTGGGGCGGGAGCGCGGCCCGGCCGGTGGGACCCGCGCTGTCCCTCTTGGGGGGCGGACAGAGGACGCCGGCGCCCCTGGCTGTGCATCTCCGGCCGGTGACACCTGCGCTGTCCCTTGTGGGGGGCGGACAGAGGACCCCAGTGCCCGTGGCGGTGCATCTCCGGCCGGTGACACCTGCGCTGTCCCTTGTGGGGGGCAGGTAGGGGACCCCAGTGCCCGCGTCTGTGCATCCTGGGCCGCCAGCCTTCCCGACTTTCCGCCTCTCCACGACGGGATTTGCCTGGCGTGGGTTTGGCCACACACCGGTTTGCTCGCGGGTTGTGGGGAGAAAATAACGTAGCGAGAACTGGTCCTGATCTTGCCATTCATTTAATGCTATATTTTAAACCTCCTTTGCCTGGAGAACTGGATATGGTTGTGGCCTTTTAAATCAAAATGGTTTAAGGAAAAATAACTTGGAAAGTTGTAACTAAAATTGTCCTCCAAATTATGTAACTCCCAGCTGATGCTGAATGGAAATCAGACTGAGCCAGTAGTGTCACTAATCACAAGTATGCACTGAGGTCACAGTGTTCCATTTCTTTGTCCAAAGTGACAATAAACTGCTCAGAGCACCATGTCACACCATAGAACACCTTTTATAAAAGGATAATGCCGTGTCACACCATAGAACACCCTTTATTAAAGGATAATAGTGTGTCACACCATCGAACACCTTTTATAAAAGGATAACACTGTGTCACACCATAGAACACCTTTTATTAAAGGATAATAGCATGTCACACCACAGAACATCTTTTATTGAAGGATAACACCATGCGTGTCACACCCTAGAACATCTTTTATTGAAAGATAACACTGTGCATGTCACAGCCTAGAACACCTTTTATCAAAGGATAATACTGTGCCACACCATAGAACATCTTTTATCAAAGGATAACACCATATCATACCACAGAACATCGTTTATCAAAGGGTAACACCATGTCACTTCATAGAACAAGGTAACACCATGTCACTTCATAGAACAAGTTTTACTGAAGTGCGTTTCTTTGTGTCATTATATTTATCACAGTGGCTTTTTAACTGGTTTTGACTTCATCATGTGCTCCTACTTGCAAGTGTATATGTCTTAAAAATGAAGTGCAAACCATTAAAAAAACCATATTAACTAGAAATAAGTTGCTAAATTATTTTAGCCTTGGTGAACTTTCCTCCAGGAATGGAGTAGTGCTAATACCTTTTGTTTTTTGCTAATAATTTGCTGACTAGATGACAGTTTTCCCTAATCCATTCAACTTCACCACTTGTTTTAAGGCATTGTGTTATTGGGCTTTCTGGTGAAGGCCGAGGTTTTATATATTGTGTGTAGCTCTTTCTGAGGTTACTAGGAGGTTGGAATACTGTAGGAATTAATTTTTCAGAAATAAGATATTCTGTTGTTTTTAAGATATAATAGAAAATCAATTTCAACATGTCATCGGTCAAGCGCTTGGTTTATGCAGTCATCCATTTCTTGAGAGAGCAGAGTCAGATGGATACTTTCACTCCAGATGAACAAGAAAGCTTGGAAGGTAAGCAGCAGAGGTGCTTTCATGTGTATTTATTTGTATGTATATACACACATATGTATATGTGGGTGGGTGTGTGTGTATGTGAATATAATACCTACGCAGGTGTTAAATTCCTTTATGTATAGTATCTCAGAAAGTAACTAGAGTGATGTAAATGAAACTGCCACCAAATATTATCTGCAAATAAGATCATGATCTTATTGTTTCTGAGATTATTAATACATGTCTCATTTAAAAAGTATTATAGTGCTACAAATGTGTACTGCCTTAATGTGAGCAACAGATACTTTAAATCACATCAATTGCAGAGGTCTTTTCCAACCTGAACAATTCTATGATTCTAAGTTAAGCAGTGCTGTAATGCAGACACTGGAAATGATTTGTGTACGTGTCCCACAAATTTTTGCCAGCCAATTCTTTCTTTTATGTTTGGTTTCTTTCTACATTTCTTATCTGTTGGTAGTTCTGCTGGTTACAGAGGAAGTAAAACAACTACTGTGTATCGGTTTATGGGAAGAACTGTTTCCTACTTGCAAGGATTCTATGTCATTTATGAGGGAAAATACATTCTAAGAACATGGAAAAAAAATTAAATGCTTTGCATTTATTTTTCAGCTGAGTAGTGGTTCCAAAGAGTACGTGGTTGTGAATATTTTCAGTATGGTATAGCTTCTATTATACACCCAAGGTCATCTGTATAAGTTTGTAGCTATGTCTACAAACAGATGGATAGACTTCTCTGTGTATTTCTCTGTTGATGAACACTCATTAGGTCTTTGTAACCTCATGGTATTTGCTGTTTTCCTTCATACTGCTCTTATTTCTTTTCCACAATTCCCGGAGTCTTCACATCCGGTGGTATCAGAATGTGAAATTAAGGGAGAGAAGAATAAAGTCTGAATACTGCAACAAGTTTTTCATAGCATCTTTTTAAAAGATCTCTCTACTGTTTTGAGCACTCTTTGGTTGTGCCTGTCAGCCAGAGGAGGAATTCTAAGGGAGAAGTTTAGGGCCAGGATTACAGTTGATCACTGAGCTCTGTGAAATCTTACACATCGAGAGACTACTGAGATGCAAAGCAAGTCCTGCTTCTCAGAGGCATAAACTTAAAAGATAAACCTGGAGTATACTTCCTTGTAGTGTCTTTTGCTTTTTCATTGCAGTTGTTCACAAAAGTAAATTTGTGTCATTATATTCAAAAGGTAGTCACAAAGGAATAACAGCCAAGGATCTGATTTTTACACCAGAATCTGAAGCATTTTGTACATTTGAAAAGCGGCAGCCATCAACAAATTTAACCTTTGTCATATTATGATGATGTTCAGCTGATGAAAGAAAACAGTGTTTTTGGAAATCATATATAATGAGAGATGAAGAGATTTACTTCTGTTTTTTATAATGAAACTGGTAAACATTGGGTTATGGTTGAAAATTTTCCTGATAACATGTCTTAGAGCAGCCTTAGCCAATGTGTATATGAAAGAATCAAATTCAAGATTCAGTTTTCTAAATAAAAAATATTACAAAACCTGAGTTGTGCTTAAATGTTAATGCAAAATCTACCATTTTAATACAGATCTGGAATCCTAATTTTAGATCTGTGCTCTGCCACAAGCGTGGTACCATATGGTATGTGTTAGAGGATAAGAGGCGGGCCTTTAGTCAACTAAAATAGACTCATTTTAGTTGTGCAAAATATCTTTAGTGCATGTAGAGTAGCAATAGCACAAGTCTTACTCACTGAAGTGTTTAATGTTAGGTGGAGACATAACAGATGAAAAAAAAAATTGTCAGTTTTTGTTGGTACCTTATGTACCTTCTTGCTGTCTATGAAAAGATAAATCACTGTATGGTTAAGTGACTGTGTCAAGAAGGAATTCAAGCAGTTCCCATTTCACACAAAACAACAAAAAAAAGAGCTAGAACATTGCAAAAAAAAATTGAGCCTTTATAAATATATGAGTCTAGAATGTATTCACACTCACTGATAACCTGCATTCTGCATGTTTGAATTATATAGTAACGTCAATAAGAATGTAAATTTCCTTTAGAATTTTGTACTTGCTTTATGAATAAAAATGCCTTGAGAAAGCAGAGTAATTGGAAGGTAGACTAGAGAAATATATTCCCGTAGGATCTAGAGCAGTGATACCAGTCTCTGGTGGTTAGTGCTCAACTCTTTTGGATGAACTAGAAACTTCCCTTCTTCCAAGTTATATTTTAGACTGTGTTTAAATTGCATTTATTTCTCTTTACTGTTTGCAGGGTGGTTTTTTTTCTATTACTCCATCTTTTTTTCTTATTTTCTATAGCACTTATTTCTGTGAGATTAAAGCAAAAACTCTCTACAACATGCACAAATTTTCTTCTTAATTCTATGATTGGTGTACCACATCTAATTTCTATAGGGCAATGTTTCCAAAACAGGAAGGCAGTGGATGCATGGGTTACTTGACATGGGTAATGTTATGTGTAAGGTGAAGTAAGATGATGCTGAGCACTAAGGGGGCCTCAGCAGCCAAAGTAATGCTCATTGTTCAGTGATCAATAACCTGTACGTTGGGTGTGGTGCCTTTGTGTTTCTTGATGGTGCAAACTTAAGTTTTGACAGCAAAAAATCCCAGAGCTATGTGGCACTGGGAATGCAGAGCTGGGCTCCAGCATAGCCCAGGTGCTGGTATTGTCAGATAGTGGGTGTTTGTGTGAGCCCCAGGTGTTCAGCAGGGAGGTGGGCATCTGTACTTGTTTGCAAGGTGGTCACTTCAAGCTTCAGCCACCACCTAGGGAGGTGATGGTAGAGCTAATTGGGAGAACAGATAACTTTGGCTTTTGGTATAACACGCCGGAAAAATCTTAGGTGAATATCTCACATGGTACATCAAGTCTTTCCCAACTCCCTGATAATATTGAGCGTGCAGCATTTGATAGTGCCTCATGTTGATAAATGGGATAGCAAGGTGCTGGCAGTCTGGCCTCCTGAAAAGCTTTTCAGGCAAAAACAAGTCTCTACTCCTTTGATTGCTATATGGAAACCTGACTCCAGTACATTAAAACAGGATAGGTATTGACCTTGTCACAACTTATTACATCTTCTGATTTGAAAATATTTCTATTTTGGCAGTGTTTATTTCTATGTCGGTTTCTGTTGTTGGCTTGCATCTTAGCCAGTGGTTATTCTAACCTATTGATTCATCCTTTAAGAGGTCCTATTTTATTATATCCATGATAGATAGATAGAAGGATTCTAAATTCGATTTTTACTTAAAGGACAAATATGGGAATTCACTGCACCAACTAAGTACTTGATGAAAATGCTGAGTAGTAATAATACTACACTCAGAATTATTTTGTTTACGCATTATGTGCACTGCTGCATTTTGCAAAACTCTTCTATATCATAGAGATTTGGTGTCACAGATTTGATGCTTTGAGAAAGATAAGGGAGGGGATTGTATTTTTTTAATTTATGCAAAACTACAAATGAGACAAGGCATTCAGATAAGGGAATGTCTTTAGGTAAAATTCGCTGGCAGGGAAAATTAGTGAACTATTGCAAGTGGCTTCCTATTTAAGTCATAGAAGGAAAAAAGATATGTGTACTTCCACTGATTTTCTAATAGGCCCCGTAATAAGTACTATTAATATATATAATTCAAAATGCAGCGTAATCTGTGTTTACAAGAATTAAGTTTTTCTACATAGGAGGAGATAAAGGAGTTTAACCTAAATCCCTCAGTCCTCTTACTGGGTGATTTAGAACCTGGTAAATTGATTTATAGATTATGGGAGCAACTTGTATGGATATTTAGCAATGTATTCAACTGTTACATGTTATCAATTTTAACTTCGTATCATACTATACTGTTTGTAAGAAGTTTCTATTGTATGTTACAATTTTTTAAAAATTATATCGTCTAGGTTTTACTATCTATTTTACAAATCTATTTCCCCCCTGCCCCTTCCTGCCAGCTGTGACACAGTAGACAAAACCTGGCCTTACTGTTGTTAACCTTCAGTAATTTAACTTTTCTAATTTTGGGTCACTATTCAGTTTCATTATAATGCAAATAAGAATTCGAATTATATTTATTACATTAACATTGGATTTATGGTAAGTTTAAATACCAAGAATCTGCTTTTACTGATACTTAATTTGAATTCAGATACTCCTGGTTGTCTATAATTTGAGTTTAAAAAGCCATTTTTCTGTTAAAACTAGGCTTTACAAAGACCCTTCTTTGTTCCTCCTCAGTTTTCAGTCAAACATTTAGATGATAACATGTTAACAAAAACATTGTTCTAGAATGTTAAAATTTTAGGGAAAATAATTGCATAATTTGCAATAGTGTAACTGTGTGTACATATATATATATATATATATATATGCATATATACATACAGAATTGTATATAATTGCCATTGATCTTCTTTTGTCTAAAAATATGAGCATATTTAAAACTTCGGTTAGGGATATGGCTCTACATTTTTTAGGCTTACTGTGATTGTATTTGTATTATTGCAGGTTTGGGGGGGGGGCTGTTTAATCCTTATGCACAGAACATGTGAAAGGATATTGCAGATATATTTTTTATAGGATAAAGGCTCATGATTAATGCAGCATTTTATTAATAAAGTATCTTCAAAAAAAGATAAGAGTAATAAGTATCTTGCCTTTATTCTGTGCAGTAAAGATGAGCCATTTTCTTCCAGCTGTTATGGCACACAAATATACGCCAGCTGTCTGCTTTGAGGTGCGGTGTGTGACACATGGACATGCATCGTTGTTATTATGAGCTGTGGTGCTTTTGTTAAGTCACCATATTTTTGTATTTTCAAAAAAAGCTTTAAAGACTGAAAGAATTGAAATTAAATTTTAAGTTGGTTTAAATATAATGGCCAAACTATCTGTCGGTTGTTTCTATCTTAGATCTTCTTCAGCAAGCCAGTTCTGTGGGGATCAGGTAGCCTCTCTTTATTTTATTTTATGTTCCAAAGAGCTGCATTTACTAGCTGAATAAGGAAGTGAGTCACAGCTTTATAAATAAATTAGTGAAGTTATGCTTCTATTGAGAAACTGGTGACTTATATTGTTAATTTTTTTCCTGTAAGTTGCAATTCAGTGTCTGGAGACTGTGTTTAAGATTACCCTGGAAGATACTCATCTTGCATCCTCACAGCATTTGATAGAAATGTTCACAAATTCTATTCAAAAGGTAAGAATTTAATTTAGATTCTAGAGTTACTCTGCCAATATGTGCTAAGGTCTCATATTGTATACACAATATTGAAGTGCTGTATAGGTCAAAATTATGTGCAAACTTAAAGAAAAGCGGAGAAAAGCTAAATTTCCATAAAAGCTAGCATAATGAGAATCTTTTGGGGCAGTGGGAGGAATTAATTTCAGCTAGACAAGGAAAATTCTATATAGAAAATTACTAAAGAGTAGATGCCTCATTCTCACTTGAAGGCTTTTATTCTTCATTTAAGCATTTTGCAATTCTCAGAGATAAATGTCTGATGTGCCTGAGGTCATTCGTAGCTTGCTGATGCTTCTCGCTTCTTTCTGAAAGTTTTTGATAAAATCAGGGTGTCTATATTAAATGAAAAAATCTTGGGTTTCTTCCCATACAGAATGACATGCTGCCTCTCTCAGGTTCTTTACCAGAGTGTGTTGTAAAGGCTGACCAGCTGAAGGATGAAGGTTTGTAATAAAAATAGAAGTAGATTGCCTTATGCTCTTAGTACATTTTTGGGTTATTGTGGGTAGTGATAGTATAGCAGCTGGGTAACACACATCCCACAAAAAAACTTCAGCTTATATATTCTCTGGTGACTGCTGTGTTGTAAGGGGGCTAAGTGATTTGTTCCATCCATGAGCAAAGAAAATCGTGTTTATTCTCTTCCTTGCTCTGGAGGTTTCTTAAAATCTAAGGGATAACATGTGAAGCTGGGAACATTCCCAAGTAACAGAAGCTTTAAAGAATGAACAGCTATTGTTTGGCTGTTTGTGCACGGAATTGCTATACATGTTTCTACTTTTATTGAAATGGTTATGTGATGCCAAACACTGGTAAAAAACTGACCCAGCAGAAGCCAATGGAAAAATTCTTGTAAACTTACTAGGGTTAGTATTTCACATATGTAAAATTATTTGTGTGCTTTATGAAAATTGCAGACAAGCCAGTTGTTTATTTCCCCTTTGGCAGCTGTTATTGGTGTTCTATGAGGAAAAGCAGCTGTACCATAGAAGTCACTAATGCTGCCTGAGAAGGAATCCATGTAATTTCCCCTCAAAAAGAAGGGGAGGGGAATGGAAAAAAGCATGTAGCACTGATAACTGTTATGAATTGTTACAGACTGATCCTTTATGAATCACATTGTTTATAACCTGTTAGATTTTCAGATAGTTGAGTTTTATAGGAAAAATAAGTAAACTTCTAATTGAAAGGCAGATGTAATCCTCTCCAAATTTCCATAATAATGTGGAAAAAGTCCTACTGTTTTTCAAAATGAGTTCCATGTCTCTCTTGTCTTAAAACTGGTCGTCTGTAATCAAAAATGCAGTCCACTACTGTCTCTGAAGGTAAGTTTTCCTAATTGCTAGAGTTGCTCATTAGCTGTTTAATTCTGAGATTGAGAGCTCAAACATAGCTGGGTCACAAGCGAAGATTTGTTAGCCATTTTAACCTACCTGCTGTGCGTGCTGGCTTTTCATTTTGGTGTTACTGCCAAGTCATGGAAAGGGAAGAACACTTCTAGGTCTCAGTATGGTTATTGAACTGTAGGAGTAGTCAGCACTTTACAGGTGTGGGTGTTACAGCTGTTCTAAATCTGTGACTTCTGTCTTGTCATCTTTCAGCCCACAAGGGTTTGTGAAATAGACTGAAGAAATTAAATTAGTGTGTGCTATGTGTTAGGTTTTGTGTGGTATTACCATCGTTCTACAGACAAAAATAAGGGATCTAAACTTTAACAAAGGACCATTTCAAGTGTCAGCTGTCAGGGGCATAAGTAAGCAGTTTTAAACTGCTTGAAAGGCCTCTGGTTAATTTCCCATAATAAAATTAAAACTTACTGTCCTGCTTTCTCTGTTTTGATCCTCCACAGATTCTCACACCTATTATCTATCACCATGATCATGGTTTTCAGTTATGAGTATTTTCTAGCCCAGGTTAGGGAAATAAATTAGGTAACATGGGGAATTCCATTTGACCTGTATCTTCTGTAACATCATAATTCTATAACTGTGATTTCCTCATTTCTACCTGTATGTCCTTATCAACGGAGTAACTTCTCTCACCTTTGTGACCACCAGCCTCCTCTTCCTCTGGTCTCAAACCAGCCCTAATATTTGAAGAAATTGGCTAATGAATGGCAAAACAAAATCAAGAAGCTGAATTTTCTTTCTCAGTCCTTCTAGAATCAGGAAGTAATATACCCTTCAGACTACTAAATACTTCAAATTTACTTGCCTAACCTTGTAAGTTAAGCTTAGTGTAAGCTACATAAGAGCACAGAATATGTGCAGGTTTGTGTACTGTAATGGTAGCCTGATCCTTAAAAAAATCTGTGTTTTATTACCACAGCATAATTATAACAATAGGTAGTATTTTCAGTATCGAGGACACACATTCAATAGTATAACCATTTGTGTAATTTTTTGTCTTCAGAATTTTTGTATGGTATTAAAATAGAATAATATAGTTGCTTTTCCTTATCTCAGCAGAATTAGTAGATCTAGCTATTTTTCTGTTTTCCTTTAGCAAGGTTGCAGCTGCAGAGAGAGAGATAACAAGAAGGGTATGCATTGATAATATCTCCATCTTAGCCTTGCAGCCTGGGTCATCCTCACACCAGTATCAGAAATTCTAACACTGATAAGTCATGGATGACATTTTTGTTTTAAAGGAACACTAACTGCAGCAGTCTTTCTGAGTGCAGCTAACTTGCAAGGCTTTTTGTCTGACAACATAATTTAGTGTACAGATCTTTACCTCAGAACAAAGGAAAGCTGCGTAGACAGTGGGCCTCTAGAAACAAGAAAGGTATTGTTACATTTGTGTGTATTTTGAGGGTATACATGCAAGTATGGTTTGTTTGACTTCTCACTGGAAGGGATTGCTGCCTAAAATTGCAGTCCAGTAATAGCACTATCAGGAAGATGTGATTTTATACTATTTTGATGATACTTGGTTACTTAAATCTGGTTTTGTTCATTAAGCTCTCTGTGCTCACCAATAAATCCAAGTACAGCTGTTTCAGTTAGTGCAAGCATGGAGAATTTGCTCCACAGTCGTGCTTTCTGTCAGTGATAACTGTTGCACTGACTGAACTTTTCTAGCCTTTGCTTACGCAGTTACCTACATCAGTAATAACATATTGACCTATCCCTTGACTTGTTTATTTTAGGAGAAGGTTTAAATATTTGGCCAAAATACAAGGAAGTCAGTGGAAGTTTATATTTTCCTGACAATTTCTTGACATTTCTAGGAAATCAAGGCTTCTGTGAGATCTAGCCAGCCAAAAATTGATAGTTGCATGGGCAAGTTTGGGTACTCTGAACTAGGTTTTTTTACTACTGTGTCATAAGGAAAGAGAGAAACTACCATGATTGCCCTGTGCTGGGGACAAAAGCATGTGTAAAGGTGTCTTTTGCTTTGAAAGACCTTAGTCCAGATTTTTCTGTCCATAGAGAAGTTATATAAATGTTTGTGTGGTTTTTTTTCACTGGACTTAAAACATTTGCAATATGAAACTTTGTTATACAGTAGAAGTTGTAAGCTTCCTTGGTGAGACATTTTACCTTTGAACCATTTCAGATTGCTTGTGCTATATGTACTTTTCATTAGCTTAATGAATTAATTATCTGCTATCACAAAAATGGGGTGTATGTTCTTAGTTTTGTTTTTTGTTTGATCTTTTTGTGTTATATAGACAGTTACAAGCAAGTTGTTGGGACATACAAGAAAATGAGATTAAAAAATTAACATAGCATATTGGATTATTGGGCTTACAAAGATAGTTAAGACTGATGAATTGACATGAGAGTGGACCTGCAGTTACAGTGACACTTTTCAGTGAAGTGATCTTGCTTAACAGCAGAAACTAACTGTTAAGTCTGAAATACCAAGATGAGAAGAGGAAGGTTTCTGTGGTGTACTACATATATCACAGAACATACATAATAAACTTCACAGACATAGTAGATACTTTTATTTGCATTACCTCATGACATTTCTGTTTAAAAGAATGTATCTCAAAAAAGTGCAATCATAACTCACTTACATAGATGCTATAGGGTGGCTGCTCTATTTCTTTCATACAGAGCACTGTCTTATCTAACTACTTAAGAGCTTTTTTTAATTTATTTCAGGCAATAATCATATGAAAGAAGAAAACTATGGTGCTGCAGTGGATTGTTACACTAGGGCTATAGAACTGGATCCAAACAATGCAGTCTATTACTGCAACAGGTAAAACCAAAATGATATGCACCTTTCATTCCTGAACTTTGTTAATATTACTTTAAAGATAAATTGTGAAGTAGGTTAAAGTAACACAAGACTAGAAACCCACTATTCAGAAATCTGTTAGATTTGTAGAATTACAGCAAAAGTGAGCTCATTCAGCATATCTGTATCACTTAAAGGTGTAATATGGGCTTTAAAATTACTTCAAACTCTTGAGATCAGGTATTGTGTGTCAGGTTGTCTATATTAAATCATAACGTAGGCTGTGATTTCCAGCCTGTTGAGAGTAGTAAAAGCCTTTTTCTCTAGTGTTTCAGTGACTCAGCTGCAGTCTCTATCTCCCCTACTACTAGCTATCCCTGGAAAAAAATTATCAGCGTGGGAATACCATTTTGGAGATTTCAACCATTTTGTAAATACTCAGTATTTTTATGTGTGACCTGTTGAAAAATAACAATGCTGCTGTTACACTTTCGTTATCTAATCTCTTCTTTACCATCATGAAGACATAGTGATTTGGCAGCAGATAAGCATGGAAGGGCATGTTAACCTAGTCACAGCTGTCTGCTCTTGCAGAACACTGCTTGGAAGACCAGACCAAGAGCAAAGGCAGTCTTGACTGCAGGCCCTACTGGAACGAGCCCACCTCTAGAGTGCCTCCATTATTAATTTAAGGATATAGGATATATATTAACTTAAGTGCTGTCAATCTGGCCTTGTGGCACTGTACCCACTGGATTACTCTATTTTTGGAGCTCTGCTCCGGAGTTTAGTTTGTGATAAATATGAATGAAAGATTTGGTGTTTAAAGGCAAGTATAAAGAGAAAGAAAATGTGCAGTTTGCTAACATTTTACATATTTAAGATGGCAGTTCAAAGTGTGAGTCATCTATATTCCTTGTGAAAACTGATCACATGAGTGACTTTAGGTATAAAATGGAAATATCAGACCAGATTCAAAAGCTTTCCAAAATCACTGCAAGTTTCCTCAGTAGAAAGGGCTTAAATGCTGAAGCTGTAATTAGCAAGAACAGACATAATCTTTGTGTTGCATCATCACATACCACATTTGTTAGGACCAAAATGAAACTTGATATCAGTCAGTACAGTATTGTATGTAATTATTTAAAAGAAAACAGGAGTTGCTTGGAGTTTTGTGGATGACAGGATATTTGAGTAAGTATATACCTTGTTCTTATCTTTTTCAAGCTTGTTTGGGAGCCAAGGGGACATAGTGCCTTCGATGGGATGGCTTTTTATTCACAGCAGTGCAAAAAAGAAAGGGCTGATATGCCCTTAGAATTTTAACTGGCCATATTATCTTCCTGTGAACATGGAAAAATGTTTTCTGTTCAAACACATGCAAAAGTAAGCACTGCCCCCAGCTTTTATTTATAAATCTTCACTGGCATCTGTGGAGTTGGACAACTGTTAAACAGTCTAAAATAGAGAAGTAGTCCTAAGTAGTCCCATTCAGAAGACATTTTAATCAACATCAGAAAGACCCATGGAATTTGGAGGTAATCAGAGGAGAAGGCATTCTTAATAAAGAAGAGAAATGCTTTATGCAATGAAAACATTGTAATTTTTACCATATTTTTTTAACCAAGGAATAATAAATTAGAGTGGTTTGAGACCTTTAAAACTGGTGAAGTTTTGATTATTAATGTGTTTCATGTCCTTTTTAATTTGGCAAAGTCTTTAATCTTATTGTATTAATATTTGCAACATTTAGTATTCCTCTAGTATAGAGATGCAATTGTAATTCAGTAATTCACAGGTCACTGAGAAATGTTATCATGATTTATCTGTAAGCATGAGTTGACTTTTAAAAAACTGAGCAGGGAAAAATCACATCATTCCTCTGAATGGCTGTAAAATGATACTTCTTGCTGGAAAATGCAAATAGCATAAAATACGTCTCCTTAAGCAATGATTTTATAAAAACTGCTACTTGATGGTTTCACTTCTTGCAACAGGTTTTATGATTAATTTTGTGTATAACCATATGCTAGATCTTAGACAGTTCCTTAGAATTATTTGTCCTTTGTGCTCTCAGAGGTGAGTGCATGTTCTTCAAAACCGTGGTCCAGCAATGCACTTATGCACATATTTAACTCATGACATTGCTTGTCCTACTTCATTTTAGAAAGTTAAGATTGCCCAAATAGCGAATTAAAAGTCAGTAAGATTAAATAAGCCACAAGCATGTGAATCTCTAGGCTTGAGGGGGGGAGGGGTGAAGGGGTGATGCTTATTGTTTTTTTGTTTGGTTGGGGTTTTTTTGACTAAACTTTCTCATTTCCTTACCATCTTTCTCTTAGGGCTGCTGCTCAAAGTAAGCTCAACAACTTCAGGGAAGCAATAAAGGACTGTGAGAGTGCCATAGCAATAGATCCAAAGTACAGCAAAGCATATGGAAGAATGGGGTAAGCTAATAGAAATCTGAGTAAACACTAAAGACCCATGTGTACATCACCATAGATTTTCTGAAATATGTGGAGACAGGTTGTTTTACTTAGCTGACATTCTTTTTCTGAAAGTGTAGTAATTTTCTGAAGATGACCCTGTCAGACTGTCAGCTGTTTTTATACATGTGGTTGATATCAGCATTTTCATCAGATTTCATCAGTTTGCAATTTTTTTCTTTCAATTTATCAACTTGCCAGATTTTGATTATGAAATAATGATGTGGTTTTTTCTACCTCCTAACTAGTTATAAGTAATCAAAATCCTGCTGTTGGAACAGTGAATCTGTTAATTATGCTGTTACAGCATTGGGACTTCACACTAGCAGGAATAAGGGCTTAATTTTTCTGTTCAATAACTCTTTGGAAGCAGATATTTTAGCAAGAATAAAATATCTCTTTGGTAGGTTTTCTCAGTAATGTCTGAGAGATTTAACTGTTTAGCCTCTTGAGGGTGGGTTTAAGTGTTACCTGAAAACAGTGTCAGGATGTCTGGCTTTGCATTTTCAATAATCAGATGCATTGTGGTTGTGGACTTAGAGCTGCATATGGCTTTTGAGGTTATATCAATACCAGTAAATTAAAAAATGCTTGGGATTGTTTGTTGGGTCAGTTGGCACAAAATGGCTCATGTCCATGTATTAAAATTTAGTTTGCAGTATGGAGTGGCCCCATCCAAATGACCTATTGCTAAACTGCATTGGTCTGTGTTAAATTCTGAACCATGCCCTGAAACTGTAGTAATTCTTGTTTTCCTGGGACAAAACCATGCAGGATCATTTTGTTTTAAGATCAAATGTGATGAATTATATCACTTGAAAGCTTTCCACAATACAGTTCAATATACTAATACAAACATAGACAAAGTAGCTTTTGAAATTATTAATTAATTTTAAAATTTTAGGCTGAATTGTTTTTGAACTGGTTTTGTTTTATTTAACTCTCTTTAGATTGTTTCTTCATATAGTACAGTCCAAGCTCCCTCAATTTCACTAATGTGGAGGGATGCTACAGGCTAATTTAACTGGAGATTGGAGGTTATTTGAGAGTTTTGGGTATAAGACCAATGTTTCTTTGATACACACTGTAAGTGGGACCATTCTCAGGCAATCAAGCTTCTCTTTATTTGATTGTCTTCCTCTTTTAATAGAGGACATATTTTGAGCTACAAGCCATTGCTTAAGTCAGCAGATGAATAAACATTTGGCATAGGCTGAATGAGGAAACCATGCTTGTTCAGTGATAAATGAACCCCCCTACCCAGTGTAGAAACCACCTTTTCAACAAAAAGTCCTAGGAAAAAGATGTGTTCTCTGCATTATGGACACATACCAGTTTTTCTCAGAATTTGACAGAAATTCTTTATATGTCACAGAAAGATGCAGAAATGCCACAAATATACAGAGATGGGAGCCATTTTAAAGTGGAAATGTGAGTTAAAGGTGGTATTTCCAGCCTCACTCTGAAAGAGCACTTGTGTGGGTAGGAATTGTGAGCAAAGAAATTGTTGCCTGCTGTTCTGACTTGTACTGTTCTCCAAGAAACTTCCTCTGTAGAAAGCATTATTGCATCACAGAAATGAAGGATTGCATTTCTTGTCTGGTTAGAAACTACTCTAGCAAGTTAATGGGCCAAAAGGGAGACTGTTTTTTATGGGGGCAATTGAGTTAAGAGAGAAAACACTAATATTGTGTGGGTTCCTCCAGGAGCAATATTCGAAACTCCTGGCTTTCATACTCAGTTACTGAGAGTGATGACTATCACTGATGTATCTAAAACGCTGAACTTGTTTGCATGAGACAAAAGACCAAGGTCTGTTAGTGGGCATAATTATGCACAGGCTTATCAACCCAGTCAGTGTAGCTCAGAACACATCAAAAGGTCAACAGAAGCACTAAATAGCTGAATGTAGGTTACACAAATCTTTTACAAAATGTGGAAAAGATCTGTTTAGTTTTTTGGTCAGTATAAATTGAAAATACAGTAGAAGATAGAACTGAAACTGCAACCAGATAGACTTCTGAAATAGTTCAAAGAAAGATGATGTTTTAAATGTAGTAGTTAATTGAATTTGAAAACAAACACTGCTTAAAAGTAGTAGGTCTGTCCTGTGCTCTCATGAGCTGCTGGAGCACAGTCATTTTGAAAACATTAAGCAGGCTTCCCTGATACAAGGGTTTCTTACAGCACCTTAACAGATGTTACTATTATGCTGTATAACCCATTTGTCAAGCTGTTGAAGTACAAGATCTGAAAGAAGAACCTTTATGTTGATCCTGAGACAAAAATCCATTATGCTGAAACTTGTAGGCCCAGTATTTTAATATAGTAATAATAATTACAGATAGTATTTTATATATAAATGTATAAATACAGCAATATAGTTATTATCTTCTATATTAAAATATTTAATAATTATATATCACATAAACATATAAATATATAAATATAAAAATAGTGTATTTGTAGGTCCAGTTTCTTAACATTGCAGAGCTCACATTAAGAGTCTCTTTGCCCTACTTATCCATGTAAGTTTCAAAATAATCTCTTGGGTCAAAAGAACTGGAAAAAACTCTTAGTGCTTATGCAAAAAGTCACAGATGTTGGATCCAGCTTGTGCTCTTAAAATACAAAGTCACTTGATGATACCAAAGAGTTTTTAATCAAACTTGCATATATAAGAAACAGACAATGTGTAAGATGTTTTCTTGAGGGATCCCCTTTTCTGCAAAAACAAGTGCTTACACTAAGCCGTAGTACCACAATAGCAAAACCTATTTTAAGTGGTCAAGCTAAGTTGTAAGGGACCATTTTACTTAGAACAGAACAAGTATCATTAGCTTTTGATGATCATTTATATTCTAACCAGAATTTCTTCATTTCACATTAGGTTGGCTCTGACCTCTGTGAATAAATACGAAGAAGCAGTTACCAGTTATCAAAAAGCACTGGATCTTGATCCAGAGAATGACTCTTATAAGTCAAATTTGAAAATAGCAGAACAGAAACTAAGAGATGTGTCCAGTCCTGTAAGTTTGCTCTTTATCTATTTATGTACAATAGTTTTAACCAGGATTTTGTAGGAAACTTAGCTTCAATTGCAATTTGTTTGTAGACTGGAACTGGACTGAGTTTTGACATGGCAAGCTTGATAAACAATCCTGCCTTCATTAGTATGGTGAGTATATCTCCAGGTTTACATTATCCCATTTTTAAAACTGAACTTGTAAGAACAACTCTTGTTTAATAACAAGCTGTTTAATTTATTATTATTATTATTATTATTATAGCAATGGTTTTATTATACTGAATTTCAACATCATTTTACACTCAAAACAAGAAGTGAAGCATGTATCTCCAGTAATCCCTGTGTCATTTCCAGTTGATTCTACGTTACTTATGGAAAACAACACATATAGATTAGCTATGCTGGTTTTATGTATGGTATGACAGTAAAGCTCTTGTCAACAGCATGATGAAAATTTCTTCAATTCTCCACAGAGCAGATAATAGTAATACAAGGACTAAAGTAACTCCTCTTCAAAACTACCCAAGAGACCCTTCTGTTGTCACTCTTTCAAATTATCCCTATAACCTTAAGAGTTCAAAAAATTAATTTAAATAGCATATAGTGCATTCCTTTATGTTCAGTACAATACCAAACTGTGTATTTCTCCCTCAGTAGTCTCTTTTTTCCTGCACAGCTTTCTTAGCTAAATGGAATTAATTAACTTTGTAGAATGGAATTTGGAGAAAAAGAAATGAAAAAGAAAAACCCCCACAAAAAACAAACCCAAAACTTATTTCCTTTAAGAAAGCAGTTAAAACTTTACAAGCCCCCTGGTAGCTTCATTGGAACAGGACATTTCAACCAGCGCTTTTGTGTGAAAGTGCACTGCATTCAAAAGAGATCTATACATCTGGTTTGATACCATGGTCCAAATAATAGAGACAGTAGGCAAGAAAAGAGGGATGAAATTCTCTGATGGCATTCATGATTAAATAGCACTGGAACTCTGTGTACCACTGCACTGGCCACATGATGTACTCAAGACAACCTGTGGCTGTTTAGAATCAATGATGTATGGAGTTAGCTTTTGGGAAAGGATCTTTTACATTGTTTGCAGAAGATGCCCGGTCAAGTAGATAAAACATGGGGCATTTATCTAGGAATGAATGAGTTATTTTCCCAAGGTACAGTTACTTGTTTTGTTGTTAAGGTAAAAAAATTGCCCCACTATCTGACCTTGAGAAAATTGCTTGTAGCCTACATTTTGGGCCCCTAAACTAGGTCAGGCTTATTACTAATGGAAGAAACTAAACCAGAAGTCTGTACTAAGCACAGAATTGACCTGCTTGCAACATTTTATATCCAACCATTAAATAGAAAAAGAATTTTATTTACTTTTGAGTTATCTACATATGGCAAGATATTGATCAATAAAATGAATATTGGATATATCTGATTTTTGTAATACCTTTTAATAAGAGAGTTAAGAAGCACATACTGTGTTGTGTCTACTGGTGGTGTATTCATACAGATACTGATTTCTGTACGAATTACATTACTAATGCTGAAATATCACGTGGTTTTTTTCTGTAGTATCAGTCCACAGACACACTTAAACTATGGTAAATGCAATATAATTTTAGAGTTATCTTATGAATGAGAAATTTAAATAGCCTCATGCTTACTACAAAATAAGAAGATACGCAGTTACCACAGAAGAAATATGTTTCCACAAAATCATGCTACAAAGTAAGTCCATACTCCAGTTTACTCTGAAATATTTTGTTGCCATAATCTTAACTGTTAATGCCTGGTACTAATCATAGTTGCAGAACTAATTTATCCAGGCTAGGAAGCAACAAAATGCAGACTTTTTGGAGAAAAGTCCAATAGAAAACATTTGTGCTTGCAATTCTTCAGTGTTTTGTTTGTTTGTTTAGTTTTCTGGTACTGGGTTTTTTTTATGTTTAATGGCTTCTTGTCATATTTTTCATGTTTGAATCTGCAACCACTGTTTTTTCTTTAATATTTAACAAATTGTCTCAGCTTCATTTCCATGAAATAAATTGCTGTGGTGATTCTTTTTGCTGTGCACGTAAACTTTATTTTGTAATAAAACATAGAATACAGCACGTGGATATTTCCCCCCCATGTTTTTCTCAGTGATACGCAAATAGTAAATGTCTTATAATTTCAGCTGTATGTTGTCTATTCTAGGCAGCAAGCTTAATGCAAAATCCTCAAGTTCAACAACTGTAAGTATTAAGACAGGGTACCATTAAAACAAATATCTTTAGATGTTTGAATTAATAGATGTATAGTACTTATAGCTATATTTTTGAAATATAGATATATTATGGAAAATGTAATTTTATTTTTACTTACTGTAACTAAAACTACTGTAGTTTCTTCTCCTTGCAACATAGTTCCTCCCAGCAATTCAAAAAAGAACTGGGGTTTATTGCTTATCCTGCACGCCCTAATACCACCACTGTGCTAACTGTTCCAGGATGTCAGGGATGATGTCAAATGCCATTGGTGGCCCTGCTGCTGGGGTTGGTGGCCTGTCGGATTTGTCCAGCCTGATCCATGCGTAAGTAAGAACTGCAGTTTTAACTGTCACATTTGTAGTAGGGCAATTGTGCGGTATCGATTTAAAAGGGGCATAATGTCACACAAATGATACTGTGGCCTATTCCCACTGTTTGTTATTAAAACTGAAAACTTGAAGACTTATTTTCCAGGAGCTTGTTTGTTTGCTCCATACATTTCCATCAGTTGGAATGACTGAACTGCTGTGTGCTCAGCTTCACTTTCTGGTTCTCATACATTGTTATTTTCTAATGCCACTTACTAAAAATATTCCTTTAAATCTTTAAGTACTCCTACATGTGCTTTCAAATAGTGTGGATAAATTTACTACCTGATATCTCAGATACTAGTTAGGAAAGCTACAGATTTACTTAGCACAGGTCAAACCAATTTCTGCTCTGGCTTCCCTCCATTTAGACAAGGAATGTTTCAGGGAACTCGGTATAATGACGAACACCCTCACAAAAAACCAGGACTCAAGGGTTTTATAGCATAATGATGATAAAAACCATCTGGAAGGGTCTGCACAAAAACATGCCATTTGCTTATATGCCAAGATCTCTTAAAGGGCATACAATTTTACTTCATTTCAGCATTCTAGCCAATTTCAAACTATTTTTAAGTTCCACCCCTTCAGGGCAAAAGCAATTTATCATTTGTATCAAAGACAGAAATGTATCACTGCAAAAATCTAGGGCTATTTTCACAAAAATATGTACTACACAGACATCTATGAAAACGCGGCTTTCCTTCAACCAGCAGGTTTCCTTCAAAACTGTTGTTTGAAGGAGTCTTGATAGTTTGCTACTTGGACAAACTGTAAAAGTTACAGAGAAGCCAAACCCGGGTTTTTGTGAAGTCATATTTTTTTACTTATTTGTTTTTTATTAGTAAACAAGGGTTACACATCTTTTACATGGAATTGGTCTCACCTATTAACTTAACTCTTAAGCTACAGCTATTACAGAGATGGATCTGTTATTCAATCATGCAAGATATAAAGATGTGATAGTATGCTTGCTTTCTATTAATGACATCTTGTTCACAAGTACAAGTTGGCAGCTGCACACTGTATTTCTGGAACAGTTAATGAAAGGTTGCATGTCAACTCTAAGAGTAGTTACTTTAAACAATTAGAGTGGATCCTCTCAAAAAGAAGGGAATAAATCACTGGAGCAGATGTGTTATTTTACCATAAAAGGTAATATATTTTGTAAGGTAATGCTTTTCTCCTCCATGTTATCAAGTAGAAGTAATAGTACTAAAGAATGAAAATAAATTTATTATGATAATCCTGTTTGGAGACACTTTAACGAGGTAAAGTCAATACTACAAATACCTTGACACTGGAATTCAAGATACCTTTAATCTTAATTTTAATGTAATGCACCTTTCAGCGGTATTTGGGATGTCCTGTTTTCTTAAAAATGCTGCCTTCCTTTGCTGATTTCACTTAAAACTGTTCCAACACAGGGGGCAGCAGTTTGCACAGCAGATACAGCAGCAGAATCCTGAGCTCATAGAGCAGCTGAGAAATCATATCCGGAGCAGATATTTGAGTGGCAGCACTGAAGAACACTCCTGACTTCAAGGAGTCATATAAATTGGAATGATATATAACCCCAAAATGCATACCATAGTTAGTAGCAAAAGCACCATTGTAACTCTTCTGCTTGAATAGAAGACAGAAAATTCTTTGTGTGTGTTTGCAAACAAGAATAAATCTGGTAAACAGATCTCTTGCACCTAACTTGGAACATAGCGTTTATGTATAGTTACTCCTCTGAAAATTAATACACTGAATAGGTGGTTTATTAAAATCCCCAAGTCCAAATCATTTCAGTATGTGCACTAGATTGACCTCCGGGGCTACTATGGAATGGGGAAGAGTTTTGTAGTGCACTGATCTTGCCTAACAGCTAATTCTAAAATGCTAGTGTAAAAGACATGTTACTCATGGTGAGAATCATGATGGCTATACTCCCTGAAACACTACTGAAATACTGAAATGTTGAAACAATTAGGCCCACCTGATGTGCTCATTTATAAAGAGCATTAAGTAGTGTCGGAGTATAGAGTGTACTTAAAACTCATGCTTGAGAAGTCTGTTTCTTTAAGCCTGTGGAGTGGCCTTCATGAGTAACAGGAAATATTTTTTAACTTAATGGGGCAGGAGAGAGGGAGATGATTGCATATGAAAGAGTACCACAAATTGCAGAGAAAGAGAAGACAATAATTCTGTGTAGGATAATGCACAGAAATTAAAATAGAACTTAGCTTGGGAAAGGAAAGAGGAAGTTTTAGGCTTTTCTACTGCCATGTACACCCTCACATCATGATGGTAGCCTTGGAGGTCAGAATTATGGCACTATGTTCCTAGGCATGGCAATCTGTATTACATTCCATATGTATGCAGTATTTAGTATAAACATAAAATTCTTAACTGTAATAAGCTAAAACTGAGCCTGTGACTGTACAAATAACTAGTACTGAAAATTTAAAAAAAGAACTGCCTTAGAAGGATTCTTTTTCTATTCTTGTGTGATAAATCACTGGCTTAAACAATTGGGGATTTTTTTTAAAGTTTAATTACACGTATCTATCTAGAATGATGGTTATATAGTCAAGTTAAAGATTTTTCCACTCTATAGTATTTGTTTCTTGCTCAGTTAATATTCGTCTTTCAAAACTGCTGCTCTTCTGTACGTCTAGTATGTTAACATTTTTTAACTCTGCTTACTGTTCACACTGCTTTCTGATACAAAGTACGCTTGTTCTTAGCCCAGGGAGGTTCTCAACAAACTTTCCTTTTTGTGTATCTAAACTAACTTGAGGAGCCTGCTTTGATTTCTAAGACAAAGTGATCTCTCATAGCCAGTTAGTGAGAAGGTATGTGGAGGAATAACAGTGAAGTCCCAAACAGAGAAATACACAGGAACTCCTGAACCTTAGACTTTATATCCCAGTGATCCTGTGCTCATAAAAAGAGCTCCTCCAAGCAGAAGCAAATGCATAATTTGGGGCTAAGTAATGTAGTTGACTCTAACAAATTATAGTTGTGCATCTATGGTATGACTCCTACCCTACTAAACCAGACAGAAAAATTCAATTGGATCCAAAGAGAAATGAAAGGAATTGGAGGAAACACAAAATGAGGAAATCCGTATTACCGTCAGTTGAATAAAGAGGTAAAGCTTAATAGATCAACTTAAACAATTTTAAGACATTTCATACTTTATTGAATAGAGCTTGCCTATGAATAGCATCAAAATGCTTTTTAAAATTCACTCTTTAAGTTGGTGCAGTTGCTTTTTTTGAGGCTGTAGAGATACTTAAGCTTTACATTAAATACATTTTCAAGTAACAGCGTCTGACTTAACATCTGATGACAAGAAAGAGAATCCCTGAAGGGATCTTTTTCAGAGGTAGCTCAGATCTTGAGTCTAATCCATTCAAAGAAACTGTTACTTATGTTCAGTTACATTGAGTTGGACAGGATACCATTTAGAAAAACACTTACGGAGGCTGTGGGTGGACTAGAAAAAGTGTACAAATACCACCTGGAATAGTGTGTTGTGTCAGGAGAGGAGTGTTGAACCTAGTATGTATCCTGTTAAACTTCACAGTTCCTCTTAATTCTTTCTTTCATATTTTCAACTGCTCAAAGCCTGTTTCTCTAACTTTGGTAAAGGGAACCAAAAAATCCACAGTGGACTGGACAGTTCTGCCAATATATCTCTACAAACTCAATTTATTCTTAATTTGCAACAGCAATCCTCATGCAGTCAGTTACTTTTCTGCTGTAAGACAGAGTGTCAAGAATTTCATGAAAGTTCCTTAAGAACTACAAAATATGCTAATGTCCAAAGAGGGTGGTAGAAGTTGTACTTTTGGGTACAAGCTCTATAGCTTACTGGATATATGGGAGAACAATCCCCAATGTTAAATGGAATGAAGCATTAGTTGGTTATCTGAAAACTGCTCTTGAAATCATCTTCATGGAGTTGTAACTTTCATTTCACATGCCACAATATTGTTTTGTTTAGGTTTTACTTCAGATAATACAGAGTATATATTAAAATGTTCACAGCATTAGCTAAGCCTTCAGGAATGTGCTACAACTGACTGGCACAATACTTTACTAGTAAACATTCTCTGTTTCTTGTGTATTAACAGAAAGGGCTTTATAGCCTAAACAAAAAACAGTGAAAACAGTAACAGAAGCTGTCATTAGATGCTTTTCCATTGAAACCAGGAACAGAGAGATCATTTATGCTGAAGTCTGCTTTTCCTTGAATCGCCTAGATTGTTTCAGTCATGCAACATGTCTTAATCACAGGGTGTGGAAGGAATCTTTTCCTGTGAAGTAATTGCACTGTATCTTGCTCTAAAATTTTTCATCCTGCTAGATAAAGTGGCAAACCACAATCCCTGTAAATATTGCTTTAATTTAAGGTCAGTTGCAGTTTATCATTCAACTGAGCAAATATGCATTTACACGTAATTGGTTTTGTACCATTTCTGTTCCATCACTGTATAAGTATGATAATTTGTTAGAGAAGAAAATATTTTGCAATTGATTGTAAACTCCTGTAACCTGCTTGCATGGGAGTGTATTCTTCTAACTGTGTCTGATCATAAAGACACCTAATGAAATGTTCTGCTTAGAAATTGTTTCAGTTGCACCCTTGGTTTTGTAACACGTGCAAAGTAAAATCACTCATGCATTCTGAGATAGAACTAGCTCTGCAACTTTGAGTAGACTGTTTCATGGCTATAGAAAGTCATCCTGGCATAATGCAACTTGTCTACTATTTCTGTATCTCTCCTACCTCTTATTGCCATGTGGTTACATCTCCTTCAATTTGTGTAGTTTAACTTGAAGATATATTATAAATAAAGTTATATACTTTTTTGTCTGTATAGTTGTGGTTTTCTGGTTTTAATTTTTTATGCATCTCAAGCAACAGGTAAATCACATTCTTTAAAATACCTGTTCATGGTGGTTGGATTTTATCACATAGGCAGGACACATTTCTAATTTACTGTTTCCCATACGGGCTTAGTCCCTCAATATAGGAAGCTGGTCCTAAATGTATAGAATACTTTAACAGTGAATTCTACACTTTAAGATTTTATACATGGAAAAGCCTTAAGTAAATACTGTCAAAACTAAGGCTGCTAAGTTCCAACAGGTAGCTGATAAACACAAACTGCTGATTAGAATCCTTAACACTAGTTTACCTAGTGTAAAACCAGGAAAAACAGTTGCTATGCTATCTATTAAATAGCTGCCTCTGGGTGACCACAGATATTTCAGCCAAGAATACTTCCAGCTTTTGTCAAAACAAAACTAGGGAAAAGCACATTTTAGTGCATGACCAGGTCCTAAACTTCCTTCTGTATATGCTTTATAGAATTTGATCTGAGGCAGCAATGCAGGGCTTTTTTTCCTTCTTTTTCTTAAAAATCTATTTAAATTTCTCTGGGATGGGAAGAATAATTGGCACCACCTTATTTTAACAATAAAAAAGCTACCTCAGTTTTGCTATTTTAGTTTTCACTTTGCTATTAGTTGGAAAATAATATGCCTGTTCACAGCATACCCTGTATTGCAGGGACACACAACTCTGCTTGTGACTGCAGATAATTGGGACAGATCTGCTGTATTGCTTCCTTTTCAAAGACTGAGCCACAACCAACACAGTCTTTGGCTTACACTCCACTTCCTAGCTCCTCGTGCCACAACAGTGCTGGCTGCAGTCTTTAATCTCATACCTTTAGCCATAGGAAATAGAGCCTGATATTCATGTACCATGCAAATACACTGCCATGCCAGGTGCCCTGAATTATTTATTTTAGGGATTTGGATTCCAGGATCTCATCTGAAAAACATCAGTTTCTTTGAACTGAAGCAGTTTTGTCAGAATCATGATTTTAAAAGGGTTTAAATACTTAAAAAAATTAAAATAAGAAAAGTAAGTACAAAATGTTACTATTTCTTATCAATCTCATCCTCCTGTCCTGAGGTGATGCAGATGCAATATAATTTGCTAGAACTACAATGTTTTCAAAGGTTTTATTTTTAGTACATAAAATGCATATGAATGTTTTAAAATGTTTTGAAACATTCAAGAAATGCTCAGAGAAATTAAATAATCGTTATTACATTTACAGCTCTATAGGGATTTGGTTTCGTTTCTACTCATTTTAATACAATTGGACTGCAGAAACATCAAGAAGTTGGTCAAAAATAAAACAAAGCCCAGCAAAACTACAGAATATTTTTCTTCAGCTTTGCTTGACTTCTGAAGAAACTACACAGACTTGTGCAATATCATCATATTCATATGTTCTCTTCAAAAATGTGTCTGTAAGTCTTAGGCCAGAGACACTCTAGAAAGGGAAAATATTTACAAGAGTTGTTATTAGAAAGAACTGCTAATATTATAAAACAGCTATTTTACAACAAAAATGTGCTAATAACTTACCTGCAATCCCTGCACTGAAGACAACAACGTAAGTGCAAGGTGGAGGGATGAGCTTGGGTGCAGCTTTCCAAGTTGCCTTCCTGAAACTCCACACCAGTGGATGGAATTAGTATTGCACATTTCTAAAACCAGATCCATAGTCCTTTCACTGCTAGAGGAAATTGAAAAACAAGAATAAACCTGTGGGCTTTTTTAAGCATTCAAAGACTGCAGACATGTAAAAGCTTGATTATTATTCAGGTTACTATTAATCAAGATTCATAAATAATTATAAGGCAGCAAGCATTATTTATTGTGATGCACAGTAATACAGCTGCAGAGAGCTCTGTTTGACATGAGCATCCTGTCATGTGTTTAGTAATACTGGGTAGCATAATAGTGCTTACATTTTGGATGGACTACAAGCTTTCCAGGAGAAGCATCTGCAGGCCAGATATATGCTTTAGTCCCTGCCCTCAACTTCTGTTTAGAACTGCTTCATTTAAATGTCACTCTTGCAACCCTAAGACAATTTGTGATTGAAGTATGAGGTGCAGTCTTTGATACTGCTGGCAGATCCATGGAATCCCTCTACAAATTTCTGGCAATCTCCTATTTCAGAAAGCATTACCAGATTATGATATAAATTTTTTAGGTGTAGTTGTTTCTTTGTTTTCTCAAGTCTCTGTGTTTCAAGTATTTTTGTGTTGCTACAACTCCTAGTAAAGACCAGGTTTAAGTTGTTTCAGGAGAAAGTATTGAAACATGAAACAAAACCAGCCACAACTCCCCCACTCAGGAAAAAGTACAAGAATCATATGACATTGTTACCTGCAATTTGTTATTTTACATGTAATGTCAAAAGGTTCTTCCAAATTTACAGTATCTGGTATTGTCTCCAATGAAAGCCTTACATCACCATAACCAGGAGCCTGGAAAGAAGCAAGAATGTATAGTCTTAGATGTTGGATAGGGAAGTTCAAGATTTTACTACTTAAGTTTTCATTTCCTAGAAGAAGCTCAGAATAAAGATAAATCTGCAGAAAGATTGACTGTGCTTTTGATTAGTATGGAAATCAGCAGTTTTCCATCCTCAACTGATGATCACCTTCTTCATAGGTTTAACAATTCATTAGATAAGGATCATCTTTATTATTATGTTTTTCCAGATAGTTTACATCCTTAAAAGTTTGAACAGCCATATACAGTTCCTGAGAAGATCAGCTTTATCCTAAGACCTCTGTTAGGCAGATAACAGATCTGTGTGGATGACATAAGTCAAACTTCCCTGCAGAAACCCACCACTATTCCACATCCTAAGAAACAAGAGAAACTGCCATTTCAGTCCTCTGCCTCTGCCAAAATAATTAATTGCCATCAGTTAGAAAGTCACATCATATGAACACCCCTCAATTATCCATGAGCCAAACACATTTCATATGGTCTACTAACAAACCTATAATAAATATCTTAGTTACTACCAACCAGGGCTGATTCAAAAGAGCAACCTGCAGAAAAAAGAGCATGTTTAGATTTTCAGTCCCCACAAAATACAGATCATGAGTGAAAAATAGGGAAAAATTTGTCCTGCCTGCTAAGGCTTAGTTGTTGTACATGTTCCAATTCTGCTGATAAAAGGATGCTCTAGTGAAAGTTGTTTTTACAGCATGATTGAAAGATGTTCCCGAAGAGGTCCAGCAAGTCAGTGATTGACAGGCTGGGAACAGGTTTTAGTCACATAGAGTTTGCTACAGACTAATGACAGATGGCATTTTAGAAAGCGTATTAAATTGGACATTAGAGTAAGCAAAGGGATGTCAAACCAATGGGGACTTAGATTAGTCAAGCCACATACATTTGGAACCTTGCATGAAAGTGAAGTAATTATTCAGTACTGGAAAAATGCAAATATATTCGGCTGTATTAGATGACAGATATGAGTTGACTGAAAAAATTATTGTCAGTTCCCTAAACAATAGGTAGTTTTCCATAACATTAGGCTCTTTTTTTACCAGAGATATATTAAGAAAAAAACCCAACATACACAAACCCACAATAAATGCAGTATTGTAGAGAATAAATTTAGCATCAACTGACCAAATTAAAACAGGATCAGAGTAGATGAGGCCTATACCATACCATACCATACCTGTTGAACTTAAAAATTAGATACCTCCAAGAACTGATGGTTAGAGGCAAAGGCCTTGACCTAACACCAAGAGGAGTAACATAGGTTTTATCCAGAACAGAGGTAATTGCTCAGATTATGGAATCAACTAGACAATTCCCCGCTTGTGCTACTCAAGAATAATATTCTTTAACTTTGGATTGGTTCTAGTCTGGTCCTGTACTGAATGCCTGTGAGCAGGTGGAGCACCCTTGGCATACTGTAAAAATGTATCTGCCTGGTTTGTTGTCTCCAAAAGAGACTGTAGTTGTGAATTCCAAGACCAAGCCACATTAAATTAAAAAACAAAGAAAAAAAAAACACCAAAAAATCCAACCAAAACCACGAATTACAGTACGTGGATACTTGTTTCAAAGGTGCATTTCTGATCTGAACCATGACAATGACTGAAGGACACAGTAAGGTAAAATTCTGGGCCTGGGTGGGAAACAATGGTTATAGTGCTGGCAAATGGATTAGGAGAAAAATTATTAAGGATGACATCTAGAAATTAAATAATCTAATAGCACTTAAAAGATGAGGAGAAGAAAAGAGGCTATTGCTCTGCAACTTAGAGGGGAAAAAACCCAACTACATGCTATTTTTCTAAAGACAGATGTTGCTCAAAGTACACAAAATAGTTAATGTTTTTCTGTTAACCACAAGACACAAAATGATGCATGACCAAAACTAATCCTGGAGTGCTGAAGTGTGTGCATCAGATGCAGTTCTCAAAGGATCAACAAGAAGGGATGCAGAGTGAGACAACACTGATTCAGGGTAGGGGGAGGAATGACTCTAAAGAGAAATTATGAGTTGAAGGAGAAAGGTCAGTTGAAAATTAAACAGTTTATTGTTAAAATAAGTTTAGAATAATATAAATAAATATTATAGAATATAAAAATAAGTTTAGAATAATAACAAAGTTTAGAAAAAGGACAGTTTTGAATTTGATGGGGTTATACATGCTTCACACCTCAATTAAAAATCAAGAGATGTTTCAGTGACTTATTGACTTTCCTGTGAATTTCCAGGATCCAAGTTTGCTTGTCTTGTCCCAAGCCAATGTGATTTGCCTACAGAACTGCTCAATATACTAGAAAATGGGGACTGGGGGAAAGACAGAATCAGAGACCCAATTATAAGCTTTGTAAACTCAGACTGAGATTCAATTGTCAATTTTTTTTAAAATTACTCTTCTCTATCTCTTCACCATCCTCAACCGAGAAGATGCAAGTCAGGTTTAGGCATTAGAGTACAGCTGTGTAGCTGACTTAAGCAAGCTAGTAATTACAACTTAAAATGTACGAACAATTTATAAATCAACCAGAATAGGATAGACTTAATCAAAACTGTGGACATGAAAGACCAATAGTATTATGCATTAAAAAATGTTACTCCAATCTAAATTGTCTGTATGAACTTGGGAGCAACTTCCATGTCAAGAGTTGGCATATTTGAAGGTCTTTTGTCAGTTTGTTGCTAAATGGTATTCAAGCAGTTCATTTTATTCTAACAAATGTATTTTGCAACACTGTTTACTTGCTTCTGGCAATTAAAATGCTCAATCCATTAATTAATCTACACTTCACTGAAGAAATATATGAAATAACTCTTTAATATGTAGAGAAAGGTGTGAATGAACAATAAGGCTCAGAAAGTAAGCAGCCTGCACTTTTCCAAATCATAAGAAATTGTTCATTGAGTTTCCTTAAACATGAATGCCAAGTTAAATTAACATTCAAGTTAAACTTACCATTCTTTGGAGCTGGCTAGTTTGCAGCCTTCCTCGCTCACCCAGATTAGTTTTCCATACAATGTCTAGTTTACCAATCACTGTTACACCTTTTATTACTCCAGCTTTCTCTGCAAATTCTTGTTTTGGTTTTAGACAGTATAAGTACTGACGTGTATCCATAGGTTGTAAATAAGTCCTTGCGCCAAAAGTAGACTCACTGAAAGGAAAAAAACACTGTGTGTTAATTTAAACAGTTATTTTGAAGAAGACTTAAGAACCCAACCTTTTTTCCCCATCCCCCACCAGACTTACTGTGTGTGTTTGCATAGTTTATTAATAGGAAAACACATAGAGTATTTTTTGTTTTCACAACAGAAAACAACTCTAGAATTTATGCAGCACCAAGGACCATGGGGAAATAAAAAACCCTGTTCTTCTCAGCCAGAGAGAAATAAGATAGAAATCCACTCTGCTATGTTATAATGTATTATGTGGCATCTTAGCATTTAAAAAAAAAAAAGCTGGTATTATTTCTTCTGCTATTTGCTTTCCCTCACAGTAAATCTCAATGTCATGAAACTAAGATTCCTGTTCAGGAGAAAAACCATTACAGCGGATGCAAACATTTTGTAAGAACAATGCTTCATTAAGCTGCAGATGAATCCTTCAACAGACAAGGAGAAGACAGAATTTTCACTTCAGCCCGTACTGCTGAAGCACTCAAACACCACCTCCAAAAACCCAACAACTGCAAAGCACAAACAGCCAAAGTTAACTTCACAAGCTCTTGTATCCACAGTAGTCGGTTATTCTGGTATTAGGTGTTTAACTAAATTAAATTTAATTTATTTTAGCATGACAAATTTTTATATTCTAAGACCCTATAAGGGTGTACCACTGATTGACCTTGACTGCTGCCTTTCTAGATCATGATTAGAACAACTGAAAACAGTTACCAATTTACTGAAAGGAAGCAAGGATTAGGTCAGATGGGTCCTGTAAGGCTAAGTATATACACAGAGATCAGATCAAAAGCAGATCTGGGTTAAATTTTATATAGGAAATACAGAAAAAATAGTATGTTTTCATGTTCCCATGTCATCATTATTACAAAATTATTTGAGGATAAAGCTGGAGATTTCTCTATGAGGTAGAACTATAGATTTTAAAGAATAGCTTCTATAAAAAGAAAACTGTAACAAATTTTCCCATTGAATACATAATAGGAATTTGACCTTTTTACTCAAGTGAAGATGTACAATCCTCCCATTATAGACAACTGACTAATTCTTACATCTCATGAAATCCTAATAAAATGAGTTTCAAAGTCAAATATCCTGAATCTAAACATACCTTTCCCCTGCTGTGTCAACTGTGTTCAGTTCTGCAACATTGTACATCATTGATGGCTCTAAAGAAACCTTCTCCATAAACATTGGAGAGGTAGTGATATTCTGAATCTGAGCTTCCAGAAACACTTCATCTGTCTGAAAAAAATCAAAAGTGCAAGTTCATGAAAACCTGATTAGTGTTATTAAAAAGAGTAGGCAATCCTATTGTTAAAAAAAAAGTCACACGTTTAGTTCATGCCTGCAAATCAAATTAATTAATGCAAGAAAAAACCTTAATTCCAGTAAAAATAGGAGCAAAAGTGTTAGTCAACAGGTATCTTGCCAAACAATGGATGTGGGATAATTTTGCTATGCTCTAGCTACTGCCTATTTGTAATGCAAACCCCACTTCCCAAGACTTTCATCAACTTAAGAGCAACTCAAGCTTTTATCCAAATTATTTAAAAAACAGAATAAATGGTAAGGAATTGCAGTGCACAACATGCCATGCCAGATTACTAGTGCATCAAGCTGTATAAAAAAATTTAAGTGTGTGTGTTTTTCTTTGAAGTAAAATAGTTCAGATACATGCTGAGATTTTATTATTAAATACTAGCATTCTAGCTAAAATGCAAAATCCAGCCCCCTCTCTCACTCAGCTGCATCATGCCAAAGGTTACCAATATTGTATGCATCCAACAATTTAACTGGTGCTCTGCCTTCAGAACATCTGAAGATCAGCCTCGAGATGGTATTGAAGGACCAATTCTAGTAAGAAATGAAAGCTATAGCCTTAAACTTCAGAAGATGAAAAATCATGGAATAGAGATGTTTTTGCCTCATTTCTTTTGTGGAATTGCAAACCAGTGAAGTCACTTTGCATCTCTAAAAACCTCAGGATAGAATAATTATGGAAGGCTCAGTCTATTAGAGATATGAGCCCCCAGAAAACTGAAAACCAAAATTAAGTAAGTGCCAATTAAAAACTTTTGTAAATTTGCACTTATGAAAGAGTTACTGGTTCAGGCCATTGAACTAAATGATTCTTGGAGGTCCCTTCCAACTGAAATAGTCTATTCTACAGATTCAGATGGAAGCAGTTTGAGTATTTTGTTATGATAAATTTTAAGAAAGTACTTTTGTGGGGAAGGTGGAAAGAAACTACAGTTTCTTTTTAATCAGTGTAAATAAATGATTCTTTAGACAAATGGACTCCTGCTTGTAAATTGCAAAATAAAAGTGGGACAAAGTAGCCAAAATATGTTTAGTCTCAAAAAATTGTGTTAGAAGGAGAAATACAGAACGGTTGTGCAACTTTTTGAATTGCCTTACAAACACATTGAACACAGCATATATATATAGTAATGAAAACTGTGCAACCTCAATAGGTTACAGAGACACCTCATGCTTGCAGGAACTGGAAATAACCCTAACTAAAATATGGTTCTCAGTAATCATTACTACTACCACCTGACTGTCACTTAAATTGATACCATTTATATCCCATAAATCCATTGCTCAAAGTGTCAGTTTACCCAAATTTTAGCAGTTTTCAAAGCAGCAACCATACGCAGAAATTTAAAAAAGCTAATTTGAAAGGGAAAAGAAAAAAACAAGCAGCATAATGAAAAAGCAAGTTAGTTTTGTGTTATTCCTAATTTGGTTTAGCATCACTTAGTTTAAAAAAAAAAACAACTTTTCAAAATACGCAGTTTATTTTAATACAAGGCACACCTTAAAGTGAAATCAGACAGAAGAAGTAACATAGTAACTCAATCAACTGTTACATGCAGTTAAAATTGTGAAGCGGAGTTCCAGCCAGCCAAAGGCAGGAAGAACATCCAACTGCTGCTCTCTCCTCAAACCCACTGTCTCCACCAACCAGATGTGAAAAGTTCTGTCACAGCTTACACAAGCAGTGCTGTAATGAAACCTGCACTTCCATGGGTCGAAAGCAGAATAATTTTAGAAGGAAACAACTTCTGTTTTCAAATAACAAATCTAATATTTTGGTGAGGTATTTTATAGGAGGACCCCCACAAGCAAGAATTTGTAACTACCAAGTTCTAGTTTCAACAATGGGTATTAAAGAAAGAGCTAACCATTTAAACGATTAGCTGCACATACAAAGATGAGAAAACATCAGTTTATGATATGCAGAACAAACATTGCTTTTCCATTATGTTTGTAAAAGAATGTCAATAACAAGCACAGAGACAGTTAAGCAATTAAAAAAGCATACATATTTATAAAAAAATAAATAAAAATTACCACAGAACTGAGGTCACTCTAATGGGAAAATAAAAAAAAAGAACACATTAGAGAAATTAGGGTTAAATGTTAAAGAAAAAGGAGGCTAACTTCCAAACAAAATGCATTTCTGCATTTTTTGCACCATTTAAACAAGATAGCATTAGTAAGACAGAAACATAAATAAAAATGGATGCAAACAAAGATGACAACTACATTTCTAATAACTTATGGCTAGTATGGTTACATGGTTTACTAGCTTTGCTTCAGAATCAATCCAAAGTAGAGCTTAGGGCACACAAGTCACAGGCAAGATATGGTAGAATAAACTGACTCAAAAAACAGAGTTAGTTTTTGAGCAAGTTTAGTTTTTCCTGAATTTAAATCCATGCAATGGGTTGTGTATGAAATGGAAAAACAGTCCTTGTCATCTTAGAGATAATTTAAAGTACCCACATATATTATGTCTCAAAATAAAAACAATGTGGTAATGTGTCCTAGCAAAGCTACCACGTTGCAAGTTATAACAAAATTTGGCAAAATATCATCAAGAAAAACTCTTTGTTGAATATCCATCAATCCAAAGACCCAGCTTTAATTCCAAACTTTGTTGTCTGCCTCCCTGTGCATGCTTGCAGGAACAGAACCTTTTACAGAGCCTTTTTTAAGGCACATTAAAGTCAGTGAGAGAGTAATTAAATCCCAGGATTGCAGCAGGTTAGGGCAATACGGCACGTGTTCTATGCACAAATTTCAGTGATCAACTCCATTTGTGTACTACTGCAATATAAGCAATAAGCAAGAAGATTAAGGTTCAGCATCATTCCTTGTCTTAGAAGAAATTAAATTATGGATTATCATTAGACTATTAATAGAAAATAATTTTAGTAACAGGCATTATTAACAGACAGCTTCACATCCAGAATATTAATGACAACAGTTTAACTGGTTAGGCAGCCTTTAAAGATCTTGAGTTAACTAAAAACTGACACATACCATTTTTTTCTCCCCTGCTCCCAAGGATAATAGTCAGGATGAATTTCTTGGTGCTTTCACGGCAATGTAGTATCACACACAACATCTAACCAAAGACTTATTTCTAGGTTTTTAAAATTTAGTTGAATTCTATGGTCACATGACATAGCAACACTTTATATACTTTCAGAAATTATACAGGAGTGCTGCTATACCAGTTTGCTAACACTTAATACCATCCAAAATATTTTTAAAAATTTTTTTCAGTCAATTGAATTGGTAAGATGGTAATGGGAGTTGCATAATTCATGAACAGGTAGAACAAAAGGCATCAAAGAGCCTTTTAAAAACTCTACATAGGGAAAAAAAAGAAAAAAACATAACCCAAAACCATATGTACCAGCTCAAATACCAAAGCTTCTCAGAGATTTTTACCATGAAAAATTGATGAAGACCCTTACAAAGATCAGTCAGTATAACAGTTTTGAAAAAAAGAGAATACTTTTTATCCACATAAAAAGTTTGCCCAGAATTTACCCTACAGAGGTTTTAATTTCCATTAATTATAAAGTGTTTCATCACTAAATTTACACATGAAGTATAAAGAAACAGAAACATTTAAGATATCTGTCCCTCTTTTCCCTACCACATACTTTTATCTGAAGTAATAATATAATCCATACACTAAATAAGAGATTTATTTTGCTCACAGAGAAATGACCTCATTTCTCAGAATTATTTTCTGTTCTTAAATCATAGCAGAAGACATTTCCAGACACTCCCACTTACAGACACTAGCGGCTCTACGAAGGACTCAACCAGTGCTATGCATTTATGCTCCAATCCTGCTCAGGTACCTTGCACCTGGTCAATGTATGGTTTGAAGCCAGTGGCCTACATATATGTACCAAACACTTCCCATACATAGCCAAAGACAGACACCTAAGTATATCCAAATAAATATGCAAGTTATACATGAGGTCGTTTTGTTTTGAAGTACTGTGTATAACTGTCACAAAGCTAAAAATTACATTACTGAGGGAAATTTAAATAATTGAAATTTAAATTTTCCCCCTCTAATAAATTGTCATCTCCTTTATGAATAAGTAATCTCCCTTACAATAAGTACTCTATCAGCCTATATATACAAGCAATAACTGAAAATATGTGAATTCACAGGAAACTGCAAAATATGCAAAATTGTAAGCCAATTACATTAAGGTCCTGACATCTCTTTTGCCCCTTCATCAAAAGCCTATCTATTTCTAAACTAAACAATATACATTTACCACCATTTTCCCCTTCAGAACAGATCACCTTTCTCAGAAAGGTCTACTTACAAAGCACTTTGAATTTAATCTAAGTAATAAACCCAGCAAGCCAAAACAAACCTGAATACACACAATTCTCACCTCCGCATTGTAGAATTTGGTTTTCACATCAAGTGGTTTAAGAACCTGAATGAAATGGAAAAAAAGACAGACTGACAATTGGTTTCTCAGACAACTTCAGCACAGACTGTTTTGAAGAGCTAGGGTATTTTACTAAAAAGTGTTATTTTTCTTTTTGATCATACACATAGCAGATGCATGACAGAATATACAACAGAATCAACTCGAGTATATCCTCGCTGCTTTCTTACTCATGCACACTTGAACTGCTTTCCTACTATGCAGTTTCCTTATACTGAAAACAAGTAATTCTCCACCTAAGCACTGGACTCTTATGAAACTGCATAAATCCAGTGCTCTAAGCAAATCTATGTCTTTAAAATGACAATATATCCATCCTGAGTCCTGCACTGGTCTGCATTTGCTTTCAGCTATGAGCATGAACTCTAATATTTACAGATCCTTCAGAGTTCTGCAGGAAAAGTTACTGAGGGCTTCTCTAAACATAAATGAAACAGAACTATCAATGTGTTTAGCTTTAACAACAAACCATTATTAGCCTCCACTTCCTTCTTGAAAACACAGCTGTTTCAAGAAATACAAAAAATCATAATACATAAAATAAATAAATAATAAATCATATTAATCTCACAAGATTTAATCAGCAAAACAAAGCAACTTGATAATATAAAATATGATTATAAAGTGTTGGTCATTAAGTGCTTGAATTTTGTGCATGAAGCCACTGCAGTTAACACATTCAAATATGAAATGTATAAAAAATGATGCAACTGAAAGAAATAATCTTGTATTATACTTGTAAGGAAACCAATTTAAATTCTATTTCTGAAGATACTTGTTTCCCTTTATACAGTGAAACTTCTTCTGTTTGCATGTAAGTGCACGGCATCCTGAGAGATCTCTGATGTTCCAAGTTGTCAACAAATTTTTTAGCAGTGAAGAATTCAAGATCAAAAAGTTGTCCTCACAGAGATTTCTGCATTTTAACAGGCATAAAGTTCAAATCTTTTAAGTATTCATAACTACCTCCCTCTCTCTAGTCAGAAAAAAAATTTTAAAATTTCAATTTAGGTCTTTGTTGGTTGAGAGATGATTTTTTACATCAAGTTTTTTTTTTCAGTGAGCTTATAAATTGTCCTACATGCTGATTTTTTTCTCTCTCTTCTGATAAACAAAGTATATCCATTCATTGCAGTAAATTTCAATTGGCATTCCAGTAAAATAGAAAAAATTATTGTGAGGTTCACAAACCACACCTCCCAAAACCAAACTACCAAACCCTAGAAAGAATCATTACTTCTCCATCTAAACATAATGTTGTTAATTACTTACAAAAAGCTCTGGAACAGAAATGCACTATCAATCAGTATAAAACTACACATAATGGTTGAAAAAAGAAGCTGATTAAAACCAACAAACTAACACCAGTTCAACTTAAAAGATGCTAGAAAATGTAACTGAAAAATCTGAGAATCTGTCAAAGAGGTTTTTTTTTGTTATAAAATAGCTGATGACATCTTAAATCACCTGCAGCCATCAATTCCCACTGTAAAGACAAGGTTCAGTTTTCTGTAACACTTATTTTTGTTCGTTCTCAGATTTTATACTAGTATCTCCACATCAAATTTAAAAAATAACAGCCAAAATTCTCAGTGCAATGCTTTTCTCTTAATGAATCACAGAATATTTATAGAAGGTGCAGAAGTGTATATATACTTTCTGAGAAGCTCTTAGGCTTCCTTCTTTGAATGAAGAGCTTCATATTTGACAGATAGCTGGCTTTAACTATTTTGACAATTCAGCTGCCTGTGCTGGGTTCAGTTAAAAACCATGGCAATTACACCACGCATGTAGAACCGTAAAAAGTATGTACAAATAAGTTTGCACACAAAATCTAAAGGACACAAATCAACATCTTGTACAAAGCTCTGAAAAGAATATTAGTGAACAGAGAGAAGATGAGATCTGAAGCTTGCATATGTATGTGTAAGCAATCAGAGAAAGCCTAGAAGGGACAGAGACACAGAACACTGAACAGAGGAAAAAGAATGGATTAATGGAAAGAGTTTAACAAGGAGAGCAAGATAAAGCACACAATGATGAAAATTAACTTCACCAAAGACGAAGAAACTCTGCAGAGATGCTAGTTTCAGGAGGGAAGGTAACACAAAAATTTATATGGAATGATTTTTGCTTGGATTGTCAGGAAACACCTTTGACAACAATACTGGGTATTTCAAAGCCCACAAGTACTAACAAAGGTGTTCTTTGTAATGCACGGCAGTTTAACCTTCTAAAGACTAAAATTCTTTTTTCTGAAGTATTTAGATAGAATACTAGAAACCAGCAAAATGCAATTGCCCCAAAGAATCACAGAATATCCTGAGTGGGAAGATACCCACAAGGACCATGAAGTCCAACCCCCAGGAATATGTGTCCGAGAGCATTGTCCAAATACTTCTTGAACTCTGTCAGGCTGGCGCTGTGACCACTGGCCTGGGGAGCCTGTTCCACTGCCCAGCCACCCTCTAGGTGAAGAATCTTTTCCTAGTATCCAATCCAAGCCTCCCTTGACACAGCTTTAGGACAAAACTATATAATGCTCCTGTATTACCAGACACTCTGTGAGAGTATTTAAAAATGTATTCAGTAAAGCATGTCATGTAATCCTCAATTTCATGAGGAAGAGTCCACCATTATCCAAGACTCAATATATTTCTCTAAAAAAATCAAACATCCATTAAATATACAGCAAACAGACCCTTTCTTGCCAGAACCAGTCCACAGATTAATTTCCTGCTTTCCTCAGTTACTCTGATCTCAAGTCTTGAAATTCGTGTGATGGAACAAAAGGCTTAAACTATGTCAGTTACTTCTGTGGGTATTCAATATAATACATTAGACTTCTTTACTTAAATTCCTTTAAAAGCCAATTTTACTTAATTCCAGTTTAGAAAAGGTTATACACACTAAAAGGAAAATCAGAATTTTACAATATAAGCTCAATGGTTAGATGTATCAAAGTCAGAATGACCAATCTAAAAATAGTTATAAGGCTGTTTTCTATAAAAAGGGATTTTTATTATTTAAGAGTAGATTTTTTTCTCAATAGATTAGTAAAAATTATAACATACAATATTTATTAGTTCTGTGTGGTAATTAGAAACCACCAGCTCCTGTGAAGTTTGAAGTAGTGGCTTTTAATGGTTCTCTTTTAAAAGTGAACATTTTTGGTATGTAAAAGTGCTTTTGAAGTATCAAATATTTTAAAATGGGTTTTCCATACTCACACACTTACTAAAAGTAGAGTAAAATACTTCATGCAATACCTGAAATTTGAAGAACTTTCTGAAGTACATCTTCTCTCCAGTCTGAGTAGTATAACTTACTGCACAAACTAAGCTGAAAAAATACCAATTGGAAAAAGAAAAGTTGAGGTACTTTAAATCTTGTGCTATACCAAAAGCAGACTAGCATGCATGTACTGCAGTTTCATTTAAGCTCATTTAGTAATAAAAAAATCTAAAATTTTACATGTGCGTTCCTATCTCCTTTACTTCATGATGGATCACATCATCAATGCAACAGTCAGGTTTAAGTTCTGCCACTGCCGCACTAGAAGCTGAAAGGTTCAAACGCTGAGAACTTGTCTGAAGATCAGCCTGGAGACAGAAAAACAAAACACTGGTTAAAACGATAGCTGTTTAACACAATCTAAAGAAAAGTAACTTATGTTATAAAGTACTAGGTTTCACTGAGCATTTTGTATCCTACATTCTTTCATGCATATTGCAAAAGCTCAGTTAGTCAGAACATGGGGTTCACAACACCAAGGGTGAGGGTTTGATCCCCGTGTGGGCTACTGACTTAAGAGTTGGATATACTGATCCTTGTGGGTTCCTTCCAACTCAGAATATTCTGTCATATTCTTGACTCAGACACCTTTGGTGACATGTTAAGATGATGAGATACTTACAAAGCTAAAGACAAGGTCTAAAACATACATATAAATGGTCCAGTCCTTTAATATGCAGCATACAAAATCTCTGTTTACTTTTTACATTGAGTTCCACAAAGCCTTCTCAAATTTCTACTCTCAGTGTTTTATTTGTTTAGCAGTAAATGGTAAAAACACCAATTCATTAGAAAATAACTCATACAAGACGCAGATCAGTGTACGCTTTACAGGGAATTGCTTGGAAGACCTCATTGAAAGTGCAGGTAAGTGAATACAACTCCATTTTTTGTGTGGAGGTTTTGCTACACCAATTCTTCAGAGAAGTTTTAAATAGAAGGGTGCATGTCCAGAGAAGGTCAATGGAGCTGGGGGTGGAGAAAAGGGCTCAGGAGAGGGACTTCATTGCTCTCTACAACTACCTGAAAGGAGGCTGTAGCAGGGTGGGAACTGGTCTCTTCTTGCAAGTAACAAACAATAGGAACAAGAGGAAATGGCCTCAAGTTGCACCAGGAGAGGTTTAGATTGGACAGCAGGAACGATTTCTTAACCAAAAGGGCTGTCAAGCATTGAACAGGCTGTCTAAGGAAGTGGTTAAGTCAACATCCCTGCAGTGGACTGTGTAGATGTGGCACTTAGGGACATGGTTTAGTGGTGGACTTGGCAGTATTGGGTTGAACCTGTTGATCTTAGAGGTCTTTTCCAACCTAAACTCTGTAATGATTCTGCAATAAATCACTTTTTTGATACAATCTAGTTTTTAATTTTAATCTTTGAAGAGTTCTATACTAATTTCTATTTTTATGTCTTGCTCTTTCCAATTTCTAGGTATATTTTCTGGATTGGAAAAAATGACATATATTTCCTAAAGTCTATGTATTAGCATTAAACATACAATATATTGTCAGAAAACACAACCATCCTATTTTATTTTTTTATAAATCCAGTAAGTGGATTTCTCTTCACATACCTTCACCAGTATGTCCTTAACAACTTGATTGCTATCATTGTGCACACTAATATAACTGGAAAACGTCTCTCCCAGAAATATATTTCTGTATTTCAGGGAAAAAAAGAAGAAAATAAAATATTTTTAGTAACAGTTACTAAAAACCCAGAACATTTCACTGAAACACTTTTAAGTTCACACACATAAGTGTTTGCCAGATCAAATCTGAGAAGAACATTAGCATTTGCACACCCATACATCTGAAGTCATCCTTCTAAGACAAACAGCTTTAAAAGAGAACAAAAAAGTCAGGATTTTTTCTAGCTAAAAATCTGAGAGGAATAAGATGGCTTTCAGTACTGACAAAAATCACAGTAGTAAACTTTGTTAGTATAAGATNGCCACATATTATTTTTAAAATGACTGAACATCTCATTGCAGAACAATGGTATTCAAATAGAAAGAGTAGTATGAATCCTAAACCAATTGAGTCCTAAACCTTGCATATTACAGTTATAATCATTCATTCTTACCCAAAATTTTGAGGCAAAGTCAGCATTTCTCCTAACATCAAAGTTTCTGCACCCTTTACAGTAGAAGGATCATCTTTCATGAGCTGGTTAAATAGATTACCTGCAAAAGTATCAAGTTGTTATTAATTACATACTTGCTAAGTCTAAAGGTTTGTCTACATTTAAGTTAGAGACTTAATCACTTACTTAGATGTAGTTTATTTTAGATATATTTCTTTTACAATAAACTTGTTTAGGGATGAAATAAATATCCATACGCCTGCCTTTAAGTTGTAAGTTAACTTCCAGGCACTTGTGTCCAATAATTTATTCAGTATATATATACTGAATGGCACAATCCCAAAGGCATTGCTCAAATTAACATGGAGTTTTAAGAGCAACTCTATCCATCTAAACCACATTACACAGAAGTAATCAACTTCAGTTACTTTCTTCCCCTGCTTTGTATTTCCACACAATCCTCCTTCTTGAATCCTTCCTTTGACTCTCTTATACTTGACTTCTAGACTTCAGCTGTTTCTGGGAGACAAGCCAGGGATTTCCAATTTATGATGGCACACCAAGCATAAGACAACTCAAAACCAGTGATGCTTGCAAGATTGTTTTTCCATAGAACAGTCATGCGTTGGTTCTAATTACCAGGGCCTTTTCTCCAGATAAAAAAAATGTAGTAATGGCAATCTTTCTCCACTTACATATTTCTCTCACAGAACTGCCTCTGACTGTATGTGGCAATTGCTCAGACTTTGAGGTCATGTGTTTGAGTACTTTCACCAATCTCTCAAACGTGTAGGTTAAGAGCTATGGAGTGCATCTTGGTACTTGCCTTTAGCTATTACCAAATCTGAAATATACTGCTGCTTCAGATTACAGTCTGTGGGAGGTCATAAGACTCTTCTAAGTGTTAGATGGACATACTGTTTAAACTTGATAATACATACATAATAATCAGTCAATAGAAAAGACTTACCTGGCAAATCTCTTTCTTCACAAGTCACTGGAATATTAGTGAATAAGGTGGGTTTGGTAAGCCTCATCACTGCAAAAATCAAAAAACAAACCATAGGTCAATAAAACAAGTATTTTTAATTTTTTTCCTAGTATAATTTTGCCTTGCTCTCCTTCCACCAAAAAAACCCCAACAAACTACAACCATCAAATAAATCTTAGTCTGAAAAAGGATCATATGGCCTTTCACAATATAAAAAAATCCTCCCTGCTACTCTAAGATCCAAGAACACTGGTAATGCCATTGCTCCCTCTTGCTTTCTTCCCCTGGTGAACTAACCCACTAATCTACTGCTTTCAGTTTGATGTGCTAAAGGTCTTACACCTGCTACAGCATTAAGTACTTTGTGGTCTTCAGAAGTGTACCAGTTTCATCTGCTTGTGGACTTTTCCAGGTTAAGTGCCTGTCCTGGGATCCTTGTTACTCTAGAATGGGACATGATGAGTCATACGGACCCTTTCAGTCTATAAGAAATTGCGTTACACCTTAACCTATAACACATACACAAGGCAGAGTTACAAGACTAAAAGCCTACATTATTTATACCACTGCATCCAGCAAATCCATCAAAAAAACCTCATGAATATGCTTAAAACTATTTTATTGATAATGACCAAATCAAAATCATTTATACTTTGCTATTAAAAAAACTCTGCTTCAGGTAAGCAGTATTTTCAAAGGCTGTTTTAACTCACACACAAAATTATTTTTAATGACATGACAGATTTAAGATGCTACTTCTTAAAAGAACTTCTCTTCAAATTAACCAAAGGCCCTAAACCTGCATATAGTTTATCAGGAAGGCATTAATATGAAACAAATCTGAGCATTTGTAATCTAAGATGTTAATGTGAATATGTAAAAACTGTTGGGCTTTTTTCTTTGAAACTTAAAAAACATAAAACCAAGTAAAACTAAAAAGTAAACCTAAAGGATTTCTCTTGACTGCAACAAGTTAATCAATACCTTTGCATTGACGCATGTGTGGTGGGTTTATTTTTATTGTACTTTTGTACAGCTAATGTGTTCAGACAGCATTCACTGTTTCCAGTGGTGTAAAGTATTTAATTACTTTGATATACATTTGGGTACAGTGGGCTGTATTTGTTCACAAGAACTTACACCACCATACAGTGGACCTATGCAAATTAGCACTGACACAAGCAATTCTCATTTTTCACATGGAAAAAAGGGTAATATATTCTCTTTGTTATGGCAAAAAGTTGAAAAACAGGACCTTTGAAGACTTAGAACCATAAGGTATATTAAACAAAACCCAGGATACATGAAATAGAGTAAACAGTGAACCCCATTCAACACTGAAACTGAAAAAGAAAATACTGAATTACACATGCATATGAATTAAGCCTGGATTTCAGCTTATACAGGGGTGCTAACCAAGACTGTAGTAATTCTGTACAGCAACTGAAGGTGGTGTTCACTCTTTATTACATGACAGTTACCAGCTGAGGTACTCACAGCTAGCAGTGCATCTATCATTATTCACATATAAGCCAATCCAACGCAGCAAAAAGCTGGCAGTTACAGTGACATGAATCTGTTTAGTAAAACGTTTGTTTAGCTCTTTTGTCAGTATATCAAATTAATATAGTAGGACTGTATTACTGGCATTAACTAATTTTTTTAACATTTACACTAAGGTGGTATAAACTAGTATTTGCTGACGGTTTCTAAAGAAAAAGTTAAGTCATGTTTCAGAAAATAAATAAATACATCACAGAATCAAGTCACAACAAACTATGAGAAGTATATTATATTTATTAGGACTATTAATGTTAGAAAATATACTGTCAGCCTGTTTCTTCTAAGAGCCTAGACACAAAATAAATAGAAATCAAATCACACTGCATTTTACCCCATTTTATCTTCAAAAATGCTGATGCCCAAAGAACATTTGTTACTATTAAGATCAGAAATATAATGTCAGTGGAATAACTTTGCTATATATGCTTTAAAACTAGTTACAACCCTCAGTTACCCTAGACAGCATTTTGCATCGATTTTGCTAAGTGGTCATACTAAATGTCACAAACACCCCAAACATCAATATAAGACATTCACAAGTGTCTTAAAATTCAGTCAAAGTTTAAAAATACATGTCAATTACTCCAATGGAGCAATTTTAATCTAAAAAAAATGTAATGCTTATAATAAAATATAATCATTCCATATAAGGATGTCAATAAAAATGTAAGTCTAAGGGATTTTACTTAGTTTATACACTGAGGGATCTCTGTTATGCTTATGCGTACTTTGATGCGACTGACATTAATGACAATCTAAAAATACTGAACACTTGTTTTCTCCCTTTTCCAGACGTTACAGACCTTGACCTCCAGCTGCAGCAAAACTATCTGGAGTTAGTAGGAGTGCAAATGCATACTCTTGAAGTCATATTGATCCCAGCTTAACTCCTCTACTGACCCTCCAAACATTCAACTGCGCAGGGACAGCATGACCTTGGAACACTTCATTCTTTCAGGAAACAAAAAGTCATGCTGAACTCAGCCTTTTATGACCACAAAAGGTATTCAAATTCTCAGAGACAACAAATAAGAGGTTTCAAATAGTAGTTTCATTTCTTAATTTTCTCACTTTTAGCTGGAAGCTAGCTCCCAAATATAATTAGAGACAAAAGAACAGAAACCTCAGGGGGAAAAAAAATCTTATTTCCAAAGGTGCAAATTGGAAATTATTAAGTTGTTCATTATTTTTCAGCCCACAACTTCCACTGAAGCTATCATTAATATTTCTGGGAAAATATAGCTAACATTACTAGGACAGTGCATACAGGCCACATAAAGTAAGTTTGGATTTCATGTGAGGGATATGCCTTCATTAAAAAAACTCACACACTACTTTCAGGAAATAATCAGATCTTGAAAGTCTTAATGTCAATTACAGATATTATAGCAATTATTACAACTCATTTAAAAACATTTTTCCTTCTCCTAATTCCAAAGAAGCAGAGACTATGTATTTCGCTTAATTGAACGCGTGAGTTTTATTATCTGACATAGTTTACCACAATAGTCTGGAATTTTTATTTTTTTTCCTTTAGACCACCGAGGTAGAGAAAAGCTATAAAATGCACTACTAAGCCAAACAGAAACTTACTAATCTTAATAGAATTGTAAGTCTTGAGGAAGAACAAAGTTAAGGAAATGTATAATTATGGTTGGAAAACTGTAGCAAAGTAATATAAGTACTTTTCTTACCATTAATTCATCTGTTGTTCTAAAGACTATATATTCTAAAGTGCTTAAAAACTCTAGTATTTCAGACAGTAATTTTATTACTAAACTCTATCTTAAGTTATACACTAAATATAATTCCATATTTATGTACAAACAAATCCATTTTATCTGTAAGGCTTAGCTGTTCCCTAAGAATATCTCTAACATATTCACAGTATAATATATCACAGAAAATCCATATCTGTCCCACAGATCTTTGGATAGTAGCATTGCAAGATGGCAATTCATTCTGTTTAATGAGTCTATTCAATTTTATCCATATGTCCTCCAAATTCTGGTTATTACAAACAGACTGTTCAATTGTCCACTTTGCTCTATAAAATGCATCCAGTTTTAGTCTTTCCAAATTATTTTGCAGTTCTTGAGATAAAGGACGAATCTTTTCTTTGAGTTTAGCGCTAGGGAGAGAGGCACTCCAAGACCTTTCCAATTTTTGTTTTCCATTAGGTGGTGGTTCTCCTTGATAGTCCAAGTCAATTGTTCTGTGAACAGCCTGTGCTTGGATTAAAGTTGGACCATGTTTCATGCTAGAGTGAAACTCAAGGAGATTTTTTGTGCAGTCATAATCAGGAGATCCTGTAACATACTCTGAAGGTGTAGGAAGTTGTTTCAATTCTTCCACTTCCTCACAAGAAATAACAGGTGCCTGCTTTTTTGGTCTGAGGGGAAGTCTGTGTAAATCATTTGGAAACCAGGGTGCAAATCTTGGTAACTGACGAATGGGAAACTCCTTCACTGCTGCTTCTGCAAACTTCTGCAGTTTTATTAGATCTCTCTGATGTGGTCGATAGTGCAAGACCACTTCCATGCTCCAACAGTAGGAATCCAGTGATTCTTAGGAAAACAGTCTCTTGATTATGATTCTCATATCTAGACTGAAACATCTTATTTACAAGAATTTCCTTGCCCCATGACGCAAAGATCAGTAGAAAACAGGACCTAAAGCAGAAGTATTATAAAACAATAAGATACTACTATATTAAGACAAACATTGCTAGGATATTTTTCAAAAAATAAACAAGTAGTAAAAATATGTGAGCTATAGATCAGAACATTCTATTTTATCTAGGCTGAACATTAGCGGCTGTATTCCATCATCACCAGTGTAACTTCAGTACACTGAAGTATCCACATGCACACAGTTTACTTGAAACAGACCCTTTCCAAGAAAATTCTTTTACTGTCACCATCTCATACCTGCTATCCATCACTATTCTTGTTATATTGTTGTGATGCATATTAAAAGGCACTGCCTAATTAATTTTTTTTAATTATTTTATTGAAATAATTCATCTTTTTAAATTATTTTATTTACTACTGCCTATTTTCTCAGATTTAGCAGACAAATTTTTTAAAGAGCCTTCCTCTTATATATCAGCATTTTAAGCTAGGGCACATAACGCAACTAGAAAACACATGTGTTACAGAAACCCTTCCCGAAAGAGTACCGATTGACACAGTAGTTTTTAAAGTAAAAAGTTAAAAGGGAAGTGCTCTAGGCAAATTAAAGCTGCCTGCTTCTATTTTGTATCAGAACTACACATCTAGTTTTAGCCTCAAAGCCTCCAAGCACTACATGCAACTATGCTTTAACCCTTAAGGAACAGATAATTTCTTAATTTATTAGACTTTTGGTATAACTAAATAATTTATTAAGTCCTGAATGGTTTTATGCTTTCATACAAAAATTATATTAAATGCAGGGCCATGGTGAAGGGAGAACTACAAACACTGTTACAAAGCATAAGTAAAACACACACTGTGTTGCTCTCCTATTTTTCCACCCTTCTCCCCCTTCCTCCTGCCCCTGCAAGAAATTTTTAATTATTTCTGGTTCCCTGACAGAGAGCAGTAATATACGACATTAAAATAATAAAATCTAGGATTGCTGCTATCAAGATTTTGTTTAACACAGTCACAAAACAAATAAAGCTTCACACCTTCCCCACTGCTTTTGCAAAATATACAGCCTGAATACCACCAAATTCAGTACAAGCCCAAGGATTGCACCGGTTTCTCATTCTTACAAAAGCAAAATGATCCACCATAAAGCTTTTTGCTTTGAATTAATTACTATCAAAATGCATTTGTCAGCTGATGACGTTTCATGTTCTCAGGTTTTCACCATTATTCTGTTTGTGGGTACATGTGTTTGAAAAGGGCTTGTTGAGCTTTGAATTATGGTTAACAGATTTTACTATCACATCCAGGCATCATTAAAAACTTTGTCCAGGAGAGTTTTAAGACTAGATGGGCCCTGAAATTACTCATACCTGCATTACTTTATCCATCTGGGCTGCCTCACTGATCTAGAATGCTTGCAGAGTTGAGATTCTACCTAGCTCTTTATTACACGTACATAACTAGCAGCATTTATGATTCCGAAATGATCAGATTCTTCACAGGGCTCTCTTGATTTCTGCATTAATTTTGGGGGCATGCAAGTGACCTGTACTATTGTGTTTTCCCTATTCGTGATCAAGGAGGTAAGTCTTGTAGTTGCACATTAAGCATGAGGTGAAAAGTGCAAAAGCCATTCAAAGGCGAATCACGGAATCAATTTGCTTGGAAAAGACGTTCGAGATCATGAAATCCAACGTAAGACCGAACACCACTTTGTCAACTAGACCATGGCATCAAGTGCCACGTCCAGACTTTCCTTAAACACTTTGCGGGACGGTGACTCCACCACCTCCCTGGGCAGCCCATGCCAATGTCCAATTACCCGTCCTGCGACGAAATCCCCCCTAATGCACAAACTAAACCTCCCCTAATGCAGTTTAAGACTGTGTCCTCTCGTCCTGGAAAACAAACAAAAGAGGCAGCAGGGGAACTGGACAGGAAATTTCAGCTGAACACTTTCTCGTAACTCAAGCCTTGTCCAAAGCACTGACGCAGCCGAGCAGCCCCGCTGACCCCTCACGCCAGGGGCTCACCCCGCGGTGTGCGGGGCACGGCAAAACAGCCCCCAGCGCTCCCTTACGCCCTCCGGCACCTCCCGCCGCGGGCCCCGAGCACCGGGCCGCCTGCTCCACCTCCTTCTACACCGCGGGAGAAACACCCTCAGCTGCGGACCAGACACGCTCTTTCACCATCGGATCAGGGCCTAGCGGGCCGGAACCGGCGGGGCCGCGCTGTCAGTACCTTTCAGAGCCAGCAAATGCTCCTGCTTGGGCTGGTTGACGTCCATGGCCTTCACCCTGCGGGACGGCCGGCGGAGCAGGAGGAGCCGCGCTGACTGCGACAGCGGCGGGCACGGCCGTCCCAGGCTGCAGCGCGGCGGGCGGGACTACAGCCCCCAGAGCTCCGCGGGCGGCCCGGGCTCCACACCGCCTCCTCCGACCGCCGAGGCCGCCGTGGGGCACGATAGGAGTCGTAGTTTTGCACTGCTGTAGCTTTGAAGCTCTGCGGAGCGGCGCCTGCGCCCGCCGGGGTGGTGCCTGAGGCGGCGGCGGCTCCCGGCTGCTTCCTGCGGGGCCGCTCCGCCCCGCCCTCCCCGGGATGGCAGCCCTGACTGTAAACAAGGCCGGGGCCGGGCCGGACGGCGGCCGCGGGTCCAGTGCTGGCGGTCGCGGCCCGGTGGGCGCTGCGGTGAAGGTGAGGCGCTGGCTCGGCCCAGCTCCTGTGGCGGGGCGGGCGGTG
>VZTX01003166.1:2819-15480 GCA_013400915.1 Pardalotus punctatus
CTGGGGGAGGGGGTGACTGGGTCCGCATCTCGCCGCGGGAGCCCGGCCTGGCTCCGCAGCCCGGCGCCCGGGCGCTGCGGGAGCCGCCCCCGCCGCTCCGGCCGCTCCGCTCCGCGGGGACAGGAGCAGTGATCTATTGATGAAGTACAGTCGGTCCTCAGCGCCGGGAATTTTTAACTTAAACATCTCCTCTCTATCGATCAGCGCGCCCGTGGGAGATGAGGCTGAGATAAACAGGAGTGCGGGGCGCTCCCCTTGCACCGGCAGCGGCCGCCGGCAGCTGATGCGCCAGATCCCACCGCGCTGTTTAATGTTTCAGGGTTATGACCGCACTGTTTACAAGATGTCTTCGGTTATTTATACTGTTATTATTAGCGGAGGGGCTTTAAATTTCCGCCTCACTTGCTCTTTCAATACCATCCCTCGGTTCCGTTTGATACCAGGGTACTTTCTTGCCGAAAGGAGGAGAGGGGCAGCAGGGGCTGCAGGGCCGTCCTCCGGACCAAGCCCTCCGTCCCCGCAGGTTACGGGGGCCGGCGGCAGGCCCGGGGCGCGGTCACAGGCAGCGCGGGGGCCGCAGACCCTCCCGGGGGCTCCCTTCCCCGGGTATCCCCCGCAGGCCGGCGTTAAGCTGCCCCGGGCATCCGTGCAGCCTGGATTGTGTTTATTCTCATCCCCCACTTTCCCCCGAGATAACTGGACGAAGTGGCGCGTCCTCCAGGCGACCCAAATTCACCAGTCAGGTTCATGCGTGGGCTAGGTTAGGTTTAATTAAGGCAGCTCTCTGTGAACCGAGGGCTGTGCAAACATCTCGGCCTTCATTATGAAAATGGCCAGGGCCTGCTGTATCATCCTAATGGTTTTGAAGGAGAGAGCTGTTTAATTTCACTTTTGCACAGCTTTATCTCCATCCCACACAATTAAAAGCAGACCTCTGTGCCTGGCCTAACCATGTGCAGCTTCACTGTTGTGGACGGGACTGCGCCAGGTGAAACACATAGTTACACTCGGGCTTCACTGACTTTGTGGCCACACACAAACCCTGAACAGCCACACTTTTGCTGAATAGACAAGCAACTCTGGTAAGCGCAGCTGAACAAGCTGATGTGCTGATTTCTTTGCCACAGGCACTGGGAAATTCAGTGGGAATTGCTGGTCTGTTAAAGGGAGGCAGAATAGAGGCCACCAGCTTAAGCTAAGTGCAGATGATGGATACAGCAAATGCACATTTTAGCCTCTCAATTTAACCACTGAATTGAAACTAACTATTGGATTTAATTGCTCAAAATCTCAACTTAGCTATATGTTAACTAATGCCTGGTCAAGACTCATAGCAAGGTGCTGATTTCCTTCTAGAAAGCAGAAATTGATATGCATCTGAGATATGCATAAAACTGAGTTAAATTCTGAATATTCTAACACTCGCTTCTTTGCCACCCTGCCTTGAAATGTTTGCTAACTGCACTCAGCATCTTCCCACCTAATTAACTATATGCACTGTTCATTTGCCAACTGAAATACAGCACTGAAGATAGGGAAGGGAGAAATACAATAGTACCCCCCAAAACGTGAGGAACACAGCTGTAGCCATGTGCCAAAAGCTGCAGGAACAGTAGGTGTTGAAAGCGCTTATTGTGTACACACCGGCAGTAGACACTGTTGCTTCTCATGCTGCTGTTCACTTTATCTGGCAGTCTACGTTGCAAGCCTCTCAGGGTCTAAACTATTCCTTGAGCATCCTGCACCTTCCTCAGTCCTTGCCTCTGAGCAACAGTTCAGCAACAAAGAAAGAAACAAAAAGCAACAAGAAATAAACAAAAGCAACCAGTAGTACACAAAAAGGTAAATAATGACTTTACTCTGACTGTAAAACAATTAGTGGCTTTATCTCAACTTTGAAGGCAATGAACATGTTTTCCAGAGGCATTTATGTGGCTGGGAACTCCTGATCCACTGACCTCTTGTGTAAGGGCACAGACCTGACCGTGCTGGCAGCTGGTTTCAACGGCCCAAGTTTCTTAGAATTAAGAGTTCCACCACACACTTCAGGAGAACAATGAATGAAATTATTCTATCTTGCTGCTGAGTGCAATTTTACCACAAAATATTTGCAAACAGAAAATGTGTGTTTAGTCTGACTGAAGCAATTGATGATTTTGAAAGGAACTCACAAATGTGCTAAGGGGAAACAGGGAACAGGTTTAAATATTGATGCCAATGACTTTACAGAAAATTTTTTGTTTGCTTTCTTATTTTTCTGTACAAAGTGATGCATTTCAATGTTTACTACAATATACCCCTTTTTCATGTGGAAAAAAGTTGACTTGGTTTATCTTTCTGTATCTACATGGATGTGGATGCAGCTGTGTGAGTGTCTGTATATATTCCCTCTTAGTAATGTTTGAACTCATTGCCTGATTTCAGCTGGATTTGACAGAGGTCTCAAAGATAACTAAGTTACTATAATTTTTAATATTTGTGTGTGTGTGAAAACAGGCAGCTGAGCAAAGAAAATGTTTAAATTTTGCAGCTAAAGGAAGGGTTTCAATGTGAACTCACCCTATATTAGACACCAGAACATACAGAGCAGAGTGTCAGCTGTAGATGAAGCTCCAAACGCTGCTTCAGTCACAGGATACAAGTTCATAGAAAACATGCTTATGGCCCTACATTTTTTAAGAATAAGAACTCTATAACAGTAGTTTAGTTCCATTTGATTTTAATACTATTATTCTTTTTTGTTTGTTTCTTTGGAAAGAAACCAGTTTCACCCTGCTACTTCATGACCATTTTTCAGTTCGGCTAGAGACTAGCAAGTCCTTTATTTGCAGCGCTGTACTCAGTGCTCAGGCTCCTGGGTTTGGCGCTGATACTGCACTGCTTTGCAGAAGCTTTCGCAGTCTGTAAGGTCTTTAGTAGCAAGCATTTTTCCATCCATTACAGAAAATACCTTTTAGGCTTATCTTATCCTCTCACTGGGATGGAAATCTGCCAGCCTGAAGCATCAGCATAGCAAGAAACCCACTTTGCAGACACCTGCAAAATGCTGTGCTGCTCTGAGCGCTAACTGGGGCAGCAAGGCCACAGTGCTGGTCATGCCCTCAAGCTTCAAGGGGCATAAGGAGAACATGTGCAAGATAACTTATTCTTTAAAGTGCCTCCAAGGTCAAAATTCCCAGTTCACATCAGAAAACAAAAGACACAGAAAATCTGTGTGGTTTCTTCTGTAGGGAAGATGGTTTGAATCCTGGACATAATGATCAGACCACAAGCATGGGTTTGCTTGAAGTATTTGTATTTTTAACCCCTCAGTTGAGTCTGCCTGAATAAAAACCTTGTTTCCTTGTTAAAAAATCACATCTATTTTTCAAAAGGCAATTTTTGGTGAAACCCCATTGTCATTACCTCTCACTATAATTTGTAGCAAAAAAAATTAGAATATGCAAAATACATTAGCAAATTTCAGGTAATAAACTTTCTAAAAGAGAACAGATCTTACATATATCTGGTGTACAACTGGAGTGTACATTCTGATAAAATTGCAGGGTATTTTAATTTTTTTCTGGATATCTGAATGCAGATTAGTACTCACAGGCTCCCAAAGGGGACAGGATCACAAAGGAAATTTCAATTACATTGATATGAATTTCAATTTCAATGAAATTGAAATTTGTGGCAGCAAACAACCAAGCATCCTGTAATCTCCATGTATATACACACCTGGAAAAACCTCTTTACAGAATTTCTCCCAACAGCCAGAGATTCAAATTGTTTGTGTCCACTGCTGGCTCATGTAGCACTGACTATTCCCATATTAAGGCTGTGCTATCAAATACAGGCACATGGGATAAATACCATCTTGTGCCTGCTATTCAGCCACAGATTGCATCATGCTCTTCAGCCCAGCATACATAATGGACGGGAAGTGGCACAACCAGTAATAATGGCACTTTTTTTTCTCTAGTGCCGCAAAGCTACTAATGTGTTATGGCTTGGTGAATTTTTGCAATCCTGAGAAGATGCCATAGGTCTAACCTAAAAACTATGATCTGGGAACAATGGGGAAAAGCCATGTGTTACCTTTGAGAGGACTGTTGCCAGCAGACTTTAAACCCAGTAAAGTTCTGCAAGGAACTGATTTTTTTTCAGTTCACTTCAGACACTGATGTCTCCAAGTATAAAAGAGACTTTGAGTAGGCCTAGGTATGCAGTCATCCCATTTCCCAAATGCAGTGTAGACATACCCTAGGGTCATAACAGTCCAGGGATGACGCATTTTCTTGCCTTAGGGTTTTGCCCTTAAACTGAAACTTGTAAACAGATGAAATGTGTTTTCAAGCCAATGCGCATGTGTGCACTCAGTTACATCGTCCTCAAAACCTTCTTGCAAGGAAAAAAAAGATCATAACAAAGGCAGGAAAATAAAAATCAGTGCAAATCTTTCCTTCACTTTAAATTTTTAGAGGTCCTTTTCCTTGAGCAAAGAAAAAAACCCAACCCTTATTTAGATCTCCGGCTGCTGTGTAAACTGTAAGACCATATCCAACTGTAAATATGGATTATCTACAGTCTCGAGTTTTTTCTTGTTTACAAGTTGTTTACGAAGCAAGGATCAGAAACACTAGGGAAAGAAAGCAAGGGTATAGCCACACAGCCAGGAGACAAGAGGAAAGGGAGAAAAATGCATAGAATAATTCCTCTTCCTCTGATTACTATGGCTCAGTCCTTGCAGCAGGATGGGTTGGAGAAGGGAGGAACTATCAGCAGCTCCATCACAGATGGGTGGAGCCAGACCACCGGGGAGATGGAAACCAGGAGGCTGAGAGCTGCAGCTGCCTTCTCTGGGAGGAACATCTGTGAAAGCCTGCTCAGCAGCAGCAGGGGAGGAGGAGTAGGCACAGGCAGAGAGCGTTCCCAGGGATGTGCTCACACAGATAACTGTCCCTGGATGGTTTCCCAGGCTGCCGCAACGGCACTTCCCTCCCCTGTCAGGGATGAGGCAAAGACCATCATGTGGGACAAGCAATCTAAGTGTCAGCATGGCTTCTCGCTTCAGCATCCTGTTTCCTGTGATGCTTTTTGATGGCCAAGCTGACCAGAATGTGAACAGTTCTTGCTCACTGATAACATGTTGCTTTTTTCTAACATAGGGACTTTTATGCTCTTGGCATCTCAGAGTCAATACAGAAAGTACATAGAAGGCAGGAGCTATCTTGCAGCATTTGGCTGTCCCCCCTAGACCAAATGTTTTTCTTCAGGAGGCCGCTATCATTATACAGATGGGAAGAAAAAGAGATGACAAATGACTGGCTGAAGGTTCACATTAAGCCTGGAATAGGCTTAGGGCAGTGAGCTCTTCTGGTGCACAAACCCGTGGGCTGTTCTCCTAGGCACACTGAAATCACCAGGGATCTTTGACCTCAGTACAAAGATAGGAATCAGTAAGGTGTAGGGGGGGATCCTCTCAAGCTATATATTTATATCTACATCTACATTTCCTAGAATAGATAAACCAGGCCATGGAGCATGCTCTGGCTTTGACAGTCAGTGCTGTGGCTGGGATCATATCCACACATTCCTGCATCTTATTCCACTCACCAAAGGTTAAGAACAGTCCCTGACATATGCTACTCCAAAACCATGCTTGAATACTTTCTGGGAAAAAGTCAGACAGGCCAAAGGCATAGCAAGGATCCTGCTAAAACTCAAGCACAAAGAAAGATAAGCCTCAGCCTTGTTTTATTTATCGGTGTACTGCAGCCTTAGAAGTTACAGCAATTGAGATACGTGATGCCTTTGTCTCACCTCAGTCTCATGCTCTTTTCACTTGTTTTCTAGATCAACCTGCTTTCTTCTTTTATGGGCCAAAAATTCTAAGTGGGGGCCCTCTTAGCTATTTGTATCTCTTAACTAACATATATGAAGACTAAAGGTCACTAGAAGCAAGAGGCGAAATTCAAGAACAAGCATAACATGAGATTTAAACAATATTATACCCTAAATTATGACATTGAAAACCTCTGTTCATTTGTTACCTGACTCTATTAAGCTCTGCAGTACCTTTTCTACCCGAGCTGCGAGTTCCCTGACACCAAAATTTGACATATGCCCTCAGAGTATCTCTTTCTCATCACTGCCAATTAGCATCATGTTAACTTCATCCCAAGATCTGGAATTGAGACACTCCTCTATTTAAGTCCATGGGAAGGATTCAGATAGCCAGTAGGTGCCTTTACATCTTTCTGCTGCGGTAGGAAGCAAGCTGGGTACGGTGTGGCAAGGCCAGCACCCCCCAGTTTGGTTACACATACAGCACTGCAGGGAAGCTGCTGAGGAACCAATGTTCCTATCTTCCCACAAATTTTTCTTCCTCATTTTCCTCACACTCAGTCTTCTGATTCTGCTTTCAGCATGCTTCTTCTCTTACTGCCAACAGAAGTCAGTATGCATAATCTGTAAATACCATTTAGTCACAGAGGCTGAAACGACAGATATGTATTAAATTATTGTAAAGTTTACTAAAGAAAAGCCTTGTTCTGGTAGTTTGACTTTTATCTTGGGGCACTTCGCTGCCATTTTCTTAATATGCTTATTTCATTTTAAATAGTATACCTAGCAATATACATTATGCAATATATAGACATATGTACCATGCAATATATATACACCATATAAAAATGTGACATAAATATTTACATACTGTATAGTAACTATATTTATCATTTATACAAAAAATACATAAAATAATATATATTATAAATAAACAGAATGTTTGAATATTATGGAGCTGGTATAAGTGCCACTTACAGCAGAGAGGTAGCAGTTTAACAGTGCTGGCATGAGTTATCATACTGTACATCATCAGAGAAGTGTGAGAAGGCACAGCTGAGTTTACTGTTTCACCTGATAAACGAAGCCCTGGAACAAAGCATTCCCTCCATGACTGGCCTGTTGCTCATTTCCTGATGGCTGCCAGCCTGGGAGATGTCTCATAATTAACCTGCAGTATCATGTTTGTATCTGATGCCCACTTTACACAAGGTCATTTCCATGGAACATCCATGACATTGGTTGGTCCTACGTTCTTCTTCAAACACGAGTATTTGAATGAAGTCTTCTGCACAGGCACTGCAGTACTTAAGATGAAGCTGCATAAAAGTCTCCATCTACCCCTCACTGTGGGCTGCCTCAGGGGACCATCCAGCTTTCTTCTCTCCCCCTTACACTTTCCCATTGTCTACCTTGCATAGGATCTTATCTGATTGAAAGTTAACCCTGTAAAAATAGAAAAATCCAGATAACCAAGCATTTACTGCAGTTGGATGAGTGATTTCCTTTTACAGAAATCTGCAGTTACAGCTGAATAACAACATCATGAAATTGCATCTTCATTCAGTCAGTCTCACTGCTGTACTTAGTGAACAAAACACATGGCACAGTGTCCTAAAGTTCAGTTACCTTATTTTTACTGCACTATTACTGATAGTCCCAAGCAGCCCAGTATTCCATGCTGCAGAATGCCCAAGCACAGGAAACACCTTCCCCACATGTCCATCTCCTCTACTTCCCAAACAAGGGTTTGAGAAATAAAGGCATAGGAAAATGAAATTACATAGTAAGGAAGTGACAGTGTCAGAAATGGCCTCTATGCCTTCCTTCCCTGCCTGATGTCATACAGCATCTGCTAAGTTAGAACCTGATGAGCATACAGATCCTTAGCATCTCAGTCATACTAGTGGAGGAAGCCATGGAGCCAAGTCAGAGTTGCACGGAGGAATGGAGATCAGGAAGGGGAGAAGGCAAGGACAGGACAACCAGTTTTGTAAACTATATAGGTATAGAATAAAATCACAGCACAACTGATAAACTTACAAGTCAAATTACGTAGGTGCCCAATCACCTTATTTGCATTCCATGATAATGTGATCATAGCTACTTGCTTACATTTGCACATTTTCCAAATATATATCTAAAGATGCAATCTTCAGAACATGTCCTAGTCTAAACAGGAAAAGCTCAGGCTGACAAAGCAGTCAAAACTTTGAAATGGGTTCATCTCTTCATCAGCAAAAATAATTTTCTTAGCATTCAGCGATGACTGCACAATTCTGAGGAATATGTGCTAGAGAAAGTGATACCCTGAAAAGAGCAAGCACATGGAGACAGACAGTGGATGTGTGCTTGCTAGGAGACATTTTATTTTTAATTTCTGTAGACCTTTAAAGTTATGCTGAAAAAACATAAGCTTAGTCAGAATTCGAGCAAAATCAGGGTTTATAAAGATTTTCTTCATAACTTGTCTATGTGATCAGCATTTCAGAAAAAAATAAATCAGCATCTGTTGTGATAAGCCATACAGAACCTGAAAGAACTGTCGGAGTGAAGACATCACAACACCCTACCCCACTTAGACTGTGTAATTGTAATGACTCAGAGCCTGGAGCCCACAAAGAACAAAACCACCCTTAAGGCACTCTGTAAAAATGTTGTAGATCCTGTGCGAGTTACTGAACTATGGTAAATTCAGAATCCTGGTTTCCAAAACCTTGCCTCACTTGCCTGTGCTCACCCGAAGGCGGTGGATCCTTGTAGATCCGTGTCTGTAGGAAGCCACAGGGTGGCAGCGCTGCCACACGCCGGTGTGCAGCCAGCCTGCGGACAGGAGAGCGAAACCATGTACTCGCAGCTGATTTGAAGTGAGGACTTGAAATACCTACTCTTAACAAGCGAACCTAGTCATGCATTTCAAGGATTAAACGGAATCTAGCAGTGGAAAACATGCCAGCTCTGAAGAATTCAAAATTTAAATTTCATACTGTTCCTTCTAATTAAAGCTATTCTGCTACCATGTCACACAAGGAAAGTACATAATTACAGAACCTCAGGTTCAGAAAATTGTCAATACAGTGAATACTCTGCAGTACACCCATATAAATATACATATATATAATTTTCATATAAAGACCAAATTTTTTTTGTTTCCTTATAAACCTGAAGTCAACTTGATATCTTTATTTCATTCATCAGTCCGGGTGGTGAGTCCTTAATGGGCCACATTGCAGCCACTCATTTGTTCCTGGGCTCCCATGTAAAAAAAACCACCTTTTCCAAGAGAATATGTAAGTGTAGCTGAAAGGTAGCTCATCACAGGCTCTACCCCCTACAGACAGCACAGGTGGGACAGTGCCAGATTTGGAGAGCTGTCCTGGACAGAGGAAACTAGTACCATCCCAGGCACCCCCACTGTGTCCACATGTCCCCTTCTGTCTCTCTTCTAAGCATGCACCATGTGCTCACTTTGCAAAGATGAAACAATCTGCATATTGAAAGGGTGCAAAGCAGCAGTCTTACTTTAGTCGTTTTAACATTAGAATCACAGAAAAAGTACTGAGGGCCACACAGAAATCACACGACTTGGGCGTATTTGAAACTTCTCAGTCACCTACTCATATCTTTGTTTCACTTGAGTGTCTGTTCACACACCAAGCTCTCACAGTTTACTGCTGTGGACTATCTCTTCAATACCAAATAACATCACTTTAAATTTAAAAATAAAAACAAACAAACAAACAAACAAAAAAGTAATTTTTAAGACCAGAGCCCTGCTGCAGTGCAACATGCATGTATGAAGCAGCAATACTGGCAGCGTGTTCTTGCTGTGAGCCGTAACTAAGGCCTGCTGGTTTCTGTCAGACAGACAGTGCGTGTGGAGCGGCCTAGCCAGAGACCAAGGGGGCTGTAGCAAGCTAAAGAGGTGCGAAGGCCAATGCCCCGCAGAAATGCCTTGGATGGGTCATGAGTGCTCATAAAGTCTGAGCTGCAAACCTCATCAGCTCTCCGGCAGGTTCGCTGGCAAAGGCGCTGCCTTGGACGTGGTCGAGCTGAAGCCTGTTAGCGGTCATACAAGCTTTAGGACAGAAGACAATAGCAGAAACTGACGCACAGGAAGTTCCAGCTGAACATGAGGAAGAACTTCTTTACTGCGCCTATGACCATGCACTGGGATAGACTGCCCACAGAGGTTGTGGAGTCTCCCTCGCTGGAAACATTCACGAACGGTCAGGACACAATCCCGTGCCATGTGCTCTGGGACGACCCTGCTTGAGCAGGGAGTTTAGACCAGATGATCCCCTATGGTCCCTTCCGACGTGACCCGCACTGTGATTCCGTGAGGAGCCGTGCACGGCGGACAGGTCCCGGGGTGTACCCCGGCCTCCGGCGCCGGCGAACGACAGCGGAAGAGCAGCAAGCGCGGCCCCCTCCCCTCCCCTCCTCCCTCCCTCCCTCCCGCCGCCGTGACTTCCGGCGGCCGCTCTAGCCGTGCCGCGTCTCTGCCCGCGGCGCCGGGGGATGNCCGCGGCGGCCGATGCCCGCACAAGCCGGCGCTGCCGAGCGGCGGAGCCCGGCGTGGCCAGGCCGCCTTGCTGCCTGCGCTTTGTTTGTGCCGTGCCGGCCGCAGAAGTTTCGGGCTGAGGTTGGGTGGGGGAAAAGAAATAGTTGTTGGCCTGAGCGTTGTGACGCTGGTGCATCCAGGGCTTTGAGTGATATTCCCAGCAGCAGGAATAGGAAGGGTACTCGTGCTTCCTCAGGTGGGACGCGCAAATGGTAGAAATGTTAGACTGGGAGGGGATTAGAGGCTTACTCATTACCTTAAAATATTTTGTTACAGCTAAACATTTTTACTTTTCTTACGAGGTTTCTTCAAGTTGGAATGGCCACCGAACCTGTTGGTTCAGACTTTTGTCATGCTTATGATGATTTTTCATGTATTTTAAAGACTGAAAGGATTCTTCTTAATGCTTGGCATTCAAGTATTACTGGATGTTCTAAGGGAAAGATGGCACAAACTTGAGTTCAAGTGAATCTTGCTTTGAATATGAATGGACCTTTTGATGAGAGAAAGATTTGAGGAAAATGGCCTGTTATTAATTATTTAAAATATGCTTTCTTGTCATGCTCTATGAACTGTTTAGTTTTATTCTTACAATTAGATTTGTGTTGGAACACCCCATGGAGATGCAGTAGGCTTATCCAAGAGATTTGACAGTGGGTTTGAGGTCCTATTTGCTTATTGTATAGCTGATATTATCATTCTGTGTACGATCTAATTGAACTTTGATACTGTCTTTGTGCATATTTGAAAATTTTCTCCCCCAAAATACAAGTAGTCATGACTGTGTAATTCCTGAAAGGTTAGAACAGTAGCTTCAATATGGCCTTTTGCTTTAGGCACAGTTTCACTTGCCACTGCAACAGAAGGTAAAAGCATGCCCCACTAGCTCGGTGGCTGTAATTAAGAAAGTTGTTTGGGCCAGAGGATGTTCTGCACAGACATCTTTTTTACAGGCGTTAGTAGCTGTGTTGCTCTTGGTTTCAGGGAGTCATTCACCTGTCACTGTGACTGTGTTGTGTCTAAGAGTTCAAGCAGATTTCAGAGGTCTGTCACCTCCAAAGTTTCATATGGACTTGCTTCCTGAAGGGCTGAACGCAAATCTTTAAAAGTACATCTTCAGTGGAAGGATGTAATCAACTCTCCCCATTCCTGGCAGGCTTTATTTATTCTCTGTTCTCATATGGAAACGTCCTGTAGAGGTTCATGATAAGTTCTTCAAAGATGCTTTTCAGGCATTAGTTTGACAAATGTTGACTGATTCAGTAATGACCAATGTTGGGATTGTTTGTGGAGTTGGTCAGTTTGTGAACTGCTTTGGAGAAAGGTTAAAAATAACCAGTAGAAGCTGCTTATACTTAGACAGCTGGTGAAAAACATTTATTAAACTGTTCTGACATTAACATAACCATTGTTAGATATCCCTCATCTACCTTTATAGCTCAAAGTTTCTTGGATCAAAGGTAGTCAAGAGCTTAAAATAATACTTTGTTTATATACCCCATCCCAAATGCCTTTCCTCTTTCTTTGATGATGGTGCTGGGGTTGGTTTGGAACTTTCTGAAGACTGAGTGCTGGCTTTTTTTTACATTGTAAGATTTCAGTGCAGGGTGTTTTGTCTTCACGTGTGTTTATAGAGTATCTAAAATAGTATGGCCATGATTCTAACAGTGGATGTATAGGTAATGCTTTAAGAACTTAAGAGTTCATTCCCGCCTCCAAATTATTTCTTATTCTGTGGAGTTTCTCTAGTTTCAGTGTAGGATACATTACAGTATCAAATATCCTTGCATTAGCTTTTGTTGTTGTTTTTATTTTTGTTTTCATTGTCATGCTTAATCTATCTACTTTTTTTTCCTTCCTGTTTTGTTTTGTTTTTTTTNTGACTTCCGGCGGCCGCTCTAGCCGTGCCGCGTCTATGCCCGCGGCGCTGGGGGATGTTTATTGTCGCGGGGAGTCGGCCCAGCACCCGGAACGCCGCCGGGCAACCGGCACCCACAGACCGGCACCGCGCTGCGCCCTGCGCTGCCCTGCCCCGACCGCCCGCACGGTAATGGCCCCTGCCCACCGCCGGGCCGCGCTCCTCTTCCTCCTCCTCCTCCCCCCCTCGCCGCCGTCTCGGGTCTGTGGGCCCGGCCCGGCAAGAGCCGCCGCCGCCGTTGGGCCCCTGCGTCCCGCCCTTGTCCCGGCCGAGGTGAGGGAGGCGGCGCGGGGCCTCCCCCGCCCGGCCGCGGCCCTCTCGGTGCCTCCCGCCGCGGTGCCGATCGCGCC
>VZTX01003166.1:25350-98851 GCA_013400915.1 Pardalotus punctatus
TTTTTTTTTTTTTTCCTTTTAAACTGTGTCTCAGGGCCAAACGTAAAGGCTGTTGCCAGTGCTGTGGAACAGATCTATCCATTCGTGTTTGAAAGCAGGAAATAAATTTAACAATTCACAACTTGATGGTTAGGTTCCCTAACCAAGCACCTTCAAAGACTGCTGCACATTGGACTAAAAGCAAAAAGGAAAACTGGACCAACCATAGCAGAGGAATACAGACTCTTTTACTTGCTCATGGCCACAGTATAGACTCCAGTTCTTTTGGATTTTACTTTTAACAGTGCTGTATTGTAAAAACGGAAGTTTACAAGATATGAAATTGCTGCTTTTAAAAAGACATTCTATTTATTTTTGCAGTAATTTCTGTGTATTCATAAGCAAAGCTGTCACGATGTGCACTACCTTTAAGACTTTTTTTTTTTTTTTTAGCTTGAGCTTGTGTTTTATTTGTGAATAGTCTTTTACATTTTTGTATGCTGAATATTGGGCACCAAAGAAGCTGTAAAAGTTATCTTTTTCACCTGATGAATGTGCACAAATAAAAGTTTGGAAAATATTTCTCTTCATACCTGTTCTGTTATATTCCTTCCCTTTTTATATTACAATTAAAATTGTATAGTTGCAAATTAATTTGAAACTGTTAGAATAGTCTTTTGCTGATACCTTCTGTTTCTGTTTGTAGTATGTGTAAAACTTTGTGCGTGGGTTAGATTGAAATCTATAGTAGTTACGTATGTTTATCAGAGGATGAAATTTGGTTTGTTCCCAGTTCTCTTAATTACGTGCCAGACTTCAAGTATTTTCTTGCTGTTACATGAAGAGAAGACTTTTCTAAATATAAAGGTCTACAGCAAGTGTTTTCCTATAGATGAATCATAGAATATGCTGAGTTGGAAGGGACCCATCAGGATCACCGAGTCCAACTTCTGTCTCTGCACAGGACACCCCAGGAGTCACACCATGTGCCTGAGAGCATTGTCCAAATGCTTCTTGAACTCTGTCAGGTTTGGTGCTGTCACCACTTCACTGGGGAACCTGTTCCAGTGCCCAGCCACCCTCTGAGTGAAAAACTTTTTCCTGATATCTGTACTAAACCTCCTCTGACTCAGCTTCACGCTGTTTCCTCAAGTCCTGTCACTGGTCATGAGAGTGAAGAGATCGGTACCTGCCCTTGTGCTTCCCCTCGTGAGGATGTTGAAGACCACAATGAAGTCTCCCCTCAGTCTCCTCCTCTCCAAGCTGAACAAACTGAGTGACCTCAGCCCCTCCTTGTAAGGCTTCCCCTCCAGACCCTTCACCATCCTCGTGGCCCTCCCTTGGATGCTTTCTAATAGCTTAATTACCGTATCAACTTATGAAGGTACTGTAGAAAAAACAGCTGCCTTTTCCACCTACTCGATGCAAAAGAAAAAAATTTAAAGGTGAACTTCAGGAAAATTGTTGTGCTTCAACTGAAGATGATGTTGTGGTCACTAATCCATCCCCAGCCTATTGCTGAATGATTAACACAGACCTTTTCTACACTCTTCTTACTGTATGCTGTTTTGATTATAGGAGCTGCCAACAAGCAATGAAGCTTGATTCTGGCATGTATTATTGGTATTAATCTTGGACTTGGAAGCCAGTAGATGTTTCTCTCAGTAAGTGCACATTTGAAGCAGAAGAGAGGTGAATGCTTAAAAGTAACTGCAAATGCTACTTTTAAAAAGATACAATAAATATGTATAAATGTATGTATGTCTTTTTTCCCTATCTCACTGAAGAGAAATGTAACACTGCTCTTGCATGCTGCAGGTAAGGTACAGTCCTCGTGGGTGCTAAAAATAGTAAAACTGAGCTGTTACTGTACCAGAAATCACAACTTTGAAAGAAAGGTGGAAGAACAGCTGGAGGAAGTAAATGCCTGGCATGATGAAATTAATCTGTCTGAGGGGGTGGTGTAGAACTTGAGGCTGTCCATAGTGACTTTGTGCAGAAAGTATGGAAAGGAAGGAGTAGTATGGGAAATGCTTCACCAAATCCCTCAGAACAAAAAGAAACAAAATTTTGCTGTAAGTCATAAGTGGTATGTTCATAAAAGCATTTTTGAACTCCATGTAGGTGTCAGAATCAGAAAATGATTTGGTTTGGAAGGGACCTTCAAGATCATCTATTTCCAACACCCCTCCATGGGCTTGGAAACCTTGGAGTAGACCAGGTTGCTGGGAGCCCCATCCAACCTGGCCTTGAACATGTCCAAGGACAGGGTATCCACAACTGGGCAACCTGTTCCAGTGCCTCACCATCCTCACAGTAAAGAATTTCTTCCTTATACCTAATCTACACCTACCCTCTTAGTTTAAAACTGCTCCTTCTTGTCCTGTTGCTATGTACCCTTACAAAAAATCCCTCTCCATCTTTCTTATAGGTTGCCTTCAGGTACTGGCAGGTCGCAATTATGTCTTCTCCTTTCCAGATGAACAATTCCAATTCCCTCAGCCTTTCCTTGTAGGAGAGGTGTTCTATCCTGCTAATCATCTTGGTGGCCTCCTCTGGACGCACTCCAGCAGGTTGATGTCCTTCCAGTTCTGAGGACCTCAGAGCTGGATGCAGCACTCTAGGTGGGGTCTCACCAGAGTAGAGGGACAGAATCCTCTCCCTCACCCTGCTGGCCACGCTACTTTGACTTTGTGAGCTGTGAGTGCACTTTGCTGGGTTATGTCCAGCTTCTCAGCCACCAGCACCCCCAAGTCCTTCTCAGCAGGGCTGCTCTCTATCTGTTTATCCCCCAGCCTGTGTTAGTACTGGGGGTTGCCCCGCCCCGGTGCAGCACCTTGCACTTGGCCTGGTTAAACCACATGAGATTCCCAAGGGCCCACTTCTTGAGCTTATATGAGGGCTTATAACCATAAAATTATGAAGTTGAGTTCAGCAGTCAGGGAATTCAATTTAGCAAGCAGGCAAAAGCTTGCTGTGTGTAAGTTTTCCAGTTTGTATCCAATAATGTGGACCTTGGCACTCCTGATGTAAATAAGGATTTTGTGCATAGTCAAAGAGAGCAATGAACAAATCACCATTAGGAAACACTAGTTATTACAATTTTAAAAAGAAAAAGCAGAAGATACTTGAACAATGAACAAAATTGTAATAGGTTTTGAGGGACCAAGTGTAGTCCTAAACTGATGAATGAGGATTTGGCCATTATAACTAAAATAGCTGTTGTAGATTAGGCTTGCCTCTTTGAATCAAATTACAAAATCCTTAAGTGCCCCCAGTGAATATCTGGAGGTTTTATGAAGCATATGTGTCTCCTAAATTTAACTGTGGAGAAAGAGGAACATTTTGCTTTGTTATCACTGTCATGTAGTGTGAAATCTGTCTCTTAGAACAAAAATGAAAGCTAATAATGAGCTGCAATGTATTAAAATGGGCACTAGTTCTTTTGAAGTGCTGCCTAGATCCATGGTAACAGTTTGAGGCCTTTGTAACAATCCATAACAGAGCTGAAAAACACACTACCAAACTTGCAGGGTAGTATTGAAGAGAATAATAGCAAATAAAAGATCCCTTGAAATGTGTGCCCACTTGTTCTTCTAGCTCTAAGGGAGCCTTAAACTGTGAAAACTACTTTTTAAAACCTCTGATGATGAAGGGCATCTGATAGTGTATGCTTATTCTCAGGGATATCTAAACCTGCTGCTCTAAATGGGTTGGTCCCTGCCTCTGTCTGGAATAGGCCTTGCTGCTGATGCTTTCTCCTTGGGTGTGTACACACATCCCCCCCTTTCCCATCATTACAAGTCAGCATTTTTTTCCTTTGCCATGTTGTGCTGCCTCCACCCAGGCTACCAACTCGTGCAGCCGTGATGTGGATCCCAGGCCAGACAGTGTCCCAGCGTGATGGCTGTCACCTCTAGTGAGGGCAGCAGTGCTTTGGATAAACTTACCTGACAATCAATCATCTCTTCCTCAATGGCCATGTTTTCTAGAGCACTGTTCATCTGTCCCTGATTTCTCCATGTGGATCCCATGCAAAACTCCACACAGTGCTCAGCTATAGCACTGGCAGTGCCATGAAAAGTTTATTTTACATTCTTTAGAGAGAAGGATTGGTTCTATTTATACACCCTGCTAAGGGCAGTAGATTGATAACTCTGACTCATTGCTGGCTTGTGGGTTGTCACAGCTACTGGATCTTTTCCTACAGTTTCTAGCACTATTTTATCATTCTCTAATTTGCAATTAGTGTTACCAGAGAAATCTCTGCTTACGTTTTCAGAATTGTATCCTGCTTTTTTAATGGATTTGCAAAGTTCTGAATTTCAACCCAGTCTTTCCCAGTTTAGTGTTGCCTGGATATTGAATAAGCATATTCTGTTCTGTAATCCAGTCCACTGATGAAGATACTGAATAATTTTAGATCTGGAACAAATTCCTTGGTGGGGTGCTTCAGAGATCCAGGGATGTGATTTGTAAGACGTGTCCCTTTTTTCCATTATATTTTCACAGTTGATGAGATTGTGAGTGCCAGCTCTGTGTCATCAGATGTGCAGGCTTTGTTATGAAAGACCTGTACAATTATGACTACATTTATAGGGCTATATAAGGCTAAATCTGTAGGATTACAATTAAGACTGTAGGTATAATGTTTTTTAAAAGTCCTTGACTACAGCATCATCACTTTTAGGAGTTAGCTGAAGGTCTATCAGGGTCTATCTCAGTAAAACCAGTATTGAAACGATCCCTTCTCCAGGAATATGACATTTTTATTTATTTGCTTCTGCACTAAATAGGTGTGTATGGGAAAAGTTTAGAAGAGTTTGCAATGATCCCAAAACCTGTAAGTCAGGGAGACAATTTCTATGGTATGTTCTGATTTAATTTTTTATTTTACAGAACATTCAGAAAATTTATTAGAGCAGAGGTTTGTTTGGGAAGCTGCAATGCTGAGAAAGATTTTGCAGAAGCTCCTTTCACTAAATACAATGTAATAGAAATTAAAAGCCACTACAGGCTGGGATTGTATGTGCAACCATCTGATATCTAGAGGCAGCTATTGGAAAACATTACCAACCAGAGCAAATGGGGACACTATAGGAAATGCAAATAATCCACTACCTGGTAAAGTCGAAGATCAGGAAACCGATTAATTTCCTGCAATACAGTCTTACCAAAAATACAGTAATAGTAAATATTGCTGGATTTAATCCCAGGCACTTGTTACTATAAGAATTATGTTGGCAGCATATTTGGAAGGCTACCCAGAGTCACATTAATATTTCTCATTCTGAAGCTGACTCAATAGAATGCATAATACTGATAACCCTCCTGCAGCATAAACATGAATCAGGCGAAGAGATTTCCATAGGCATCAATGCTATAAAACTGAGGCTCTTGTCCTGACATTGCTAAATTTTCAGTGACTTCTGGCAAATCATGGCCTTGGCTTCAATCTTTTGTTTTAAGGTTTTGAACATGAGCTCACTGTCTTGACTAGACTTGCTCATATAAATTTGTGATGTCAGTATCTAGAAATGTGACCATGTGAGAATCTGGTCAGAACTGCTCTGCTTTGCTCAGAAGTAAAACTTTATCTGTGTCAGTACGTCACTGCTCCTTCAATGCAGAATACACTCAGGTGGTTTAATGCTATGAGACAGCAGATAAAGTGGGATCATGTGCTTAGTTCAAACTAGTATCTGCACTCCAGCTGACTGTCAGTCTTGTTGCCTCAATGAAATGCTGGAAGTAATGCCACTTTGTGGCTATAGAGACAGACAACATGCTTTTAAAGCATGCTTTGTTGTTTTTTATCTTTAAACAAAGAGCCATTTATTTATCTGCTAACAAATATTTATCTACTGTTCACTCTAACAACATCTATTAACCCACTAAGGAAAAAAAGACCAATGTTCTTTTATAGGAGCCATATGGATAACCCTTTGTAGAGGCTCGTTGAGTACTTCAGGATACACTTGCTAAGCAATAACCAAGAATTGGATATAATTTAAGATCTGCAGTGATTAGAGTTCCTGAACTCCCTGTGTGCTGCCATGTACCACACAATTCTCACTTTTGGAGTCCAAAAGTCAAAGTCTAGTGTTCCCTGTGTTGTGAAATAAAATTATTTTGTCATCAACTCTGGTACCTTCAGTTTCCAGCTTTCCTGGAACTGAGAGGCCAAAGAAACCCTCTCTCTTCTGTAAGACCATCATCAGTTTAGATTAATTGATTACGCAAATCATAGACTCAATAAGCTTGGAAATGAGCTCCAAGATCATTGAGTCCAGAGTTTGACCAAACATCACCATGCCAATTAAACCAGAGCACTAAGTGCCACGTCCAGTCGTTTCCACCCTTTCAGTGAAAAAATTCTTCTGGATGTCCAGCCTGAACCTCCTCTGGTGCAACTTGAGGCCATTTCCTCTCATCCTGTCACTGATTGCCTGGGAGAAGAGGCTGACCCTGACCTGGCTAAAATGTCCTTTCAGGTAGTTGTAGAGAGTGATGCATTTAATGTCCCTCACTAAACAATTTGACTATGTTTTCTGAGGAGTATTTCCTAGGTTACTGAATCCTGGCCCTACTGAGAAAATATATGTAAAGTTCCTCTTACAAGTTGACTGTGGTCTGTGTTATAAATAATTAAGCCCATCTGAACAAGATCCTTTTTCAAGTCTTGTTAAGCTGAATCCAAAATTAATTTATAAAAAGTTTATATCCAGTTGTTCTGCACTAATGACATCCTTTTCATTCCATAGTTATCCGTTTTTTGTTCCATAGCATGGTTTTCCCTAACTTAGCAACAGAGAGTTGTTAACCCTTTTCAGCCCCATTTTGCTAGCCTAAACAGACTTGTCTTGTAGGCTCCTCCTGTGAGAATCTTTCTTCTCCTTGGCACCCCGGTTCTTCTTTGCACTTCTTCCAGACTGAACTCTTGTTGAATATATGGATACAAGAATTGTGTGCAATATTCCAATTTCCATTCACCTCCTATATGTAAGAGGTGGGTAACCTCAGGGGATGTGAGGGATGCTGGTTTGAAATAGAGCCTAGATTTCCAGTTAGTTACAAACTACTACAACCTTTAATGTTGGCTGTAAACTGCCACTGAAAGAAGTTCTACCAAGAAATAGAAAAGATAATATCTTGTGTATAATAACGATACTGCGTGTCCCATCAGTGTGAGCATCACTGAACATTTTTCTTTTTTTAATCAGTCTTTTGGTGAAGGCTGCTTTGCTCGCCCCATGTCTAGTAGAACTGCTCTTTCTCTCTCTTGGCAAGTTCCACCGGCACCAGTTTCTCTCTGCGCTGGCTCACTCCGCACAAGGGCGTCCTCACGTATTTCCTGCAGAAGCACAAAAGCCCGCACACGTTGGCACATTGCATGCAGCCGGCAGAGCGCTCTCCCCGCGGCACACACCTGCCCCTGAGGGCAGGGAGCCGGGCAGGACGGCAGAGCGCAGCTCGGGAGCCACCGCAGCGCACGGCCCGGGATGCTCGGGCGGCTCCCGGCGCTTCCCCGGCGGCCCGCGCGGGGGCGGCCCCGCCGCACGCTCCGCCCGCGCCGCCCGCTCCGGCTCCGGCAGGGAGATGTGCCTTTCCTTAACAGGAGCCCGAGGGACAGCCCGAGGGACAGCCCGAGGGACAGCGGCAGTGCAGCGGTTTGTCCATAAACTAATTAGTCCGTAAACAACCTCCTTCGAGCCTGGCTGAGTTGCAAATATTCTCCTGTAATCTAAAAAATATAAATACAGGGTGACACTAAGATGTTCACACATTGATTACTTTTACTGCCAAAAAAAGTATATAGACTCGTAGCATAGTTTAGCTCTAAAAAGGCCTCTAAAATCATCGAGTCCAACTGTTAACCTAGCACTGCTATCTTCATAATGAAACCATGTCCTCAAGTACCAGATCTAGATAATGTTTTAACGCCTCCAGGGGTGGTGATTCCACCACTTCCCAGGAAAGCCTCTTCCAAACACCTTACCACCCTTTCAGTAAAGAAATTTTTCCTAAAATCCAGTCTAAGTCTCCCCTGGTGCAACTTGAGACCATTTCTTCTTGTCCTGTCACTTGTTGCTCGGGAGAAGAGACTGACCCTCACCTGGCTGCAGGACTCAGGAAAGATACAAGAAAATGCCCATCTACAACAGCCATCAAAATTCACATGGAGCCTTGAAGTGACACCCAGGACAAGCCAATTTGAGATACAGGATCTCTCCTTCCCATTTTCTGCATGCAACCCAAGACACACAGTCGTAAATGCAAGGTCAGAGCTGCCCACCTATCCAGGAATGCCAGACAGCAAACATGCTGGGGATCCAGGCCTGGCTGCAGGTGTTCCTCAAAGGGCTGCTAACAAAAACACATTCTCTTTAGGGCTAGTCCTTCAGTGCTAACAAAATGTTTGCTTGGCCACTGAGATCAACATGCACAAGCTCAAGCCTTGAGAGAATTGGATTTTCCCCACATAGTTTCCTTTTTTTTCAATATGTGGCACTGAAAAACTTTGTCCCTCTGGTACCTGGGGGATGTGGTCACATGCTTGGTACTTACTGTTTAGCTAGTTCCATGGATATTTGCTCCAAAGAGCATCCTTTTGTCTCTGGTATAAACACGATAACAAAAGCCAGTGATGCTAGGCTCATTATCGTGTAAATGAAGCACACCCAGGACAAGCCAATGAGCTCTACAAAGGAAGAAAACATGTCTTTTTCAATTTTCAAGTATTGCAATCTTTCATCCTGTTGCTGTATTTTATAGGATACAGCTCGTAATGTACAGAAGTTAGAAAGAAGCTAGGCTGTTATTCTTAGCTCACATAGTTAGAAAAAGAAGATTGGCTTTGCTTATTCTAATACTCCTTATGAAAGAAAATTGATGAGCCCATATTGCCCCACTGGGCATGAACTTATTGGTTTGTTTTCCTTGCAGTCACTCTGGATGAAAACAGTGAGTAGCTCTTGTTACTGGTTTGTGTGAAGGCAGTGGGGATCACAAGTGCCTTGAATTTTTGCCTGTGTTGGTGCACATTCTTTCTTGGAGCAAATCCAAGCATTTTTCACACTTTTACAGTTGCCTCCAGCTAATCCTCCCCACCTATCAGTTCCCAGCATTTCCACTGCGAGTCATGGGTGCTGTGTCAGAAAGTGATCCAAGAGTGAGCTCCTAACGGGGCCATCCAAGAACTAGTGGTTTTCTGAGCCTACAGTCTTGGGGCAGGTAGGTCCTCAGGCCAAGGGATGCACTCTTCAGCTCCTGGAAAATAAAGCATATACGAACCCAAGAGGCTGCTGCAGCTCCCTTAGCCCTTTTCCCTGCCAAGAGAAACCTGGACAGTTGAGACATTTGTCAGTCATGTCATGAGCTGAAAATTGCAGCTGAAGCTTCTAATCCAGTTGGTATTCTGTATCACTCACCTAAGTGCAGGTGCTGCTGGCCTCTGTGACCCCCATGTGTATTAATTTGACAATAGAATTCCCACTTCTACCTTTCCACCACAGACAAGGAATGCATATTTTCTTGTACTTACACTTTCATAAATCCAGATTAGACCCAGTTAAGCCAAGAGAGTTACTGTGGCTTTACAGGGATTGAAACTGAGACCAGGATAACAGCGAGATGTACATTAGCAAGTAACACCGCATGACAAGAGGGGACTTCCCAGTGAAACAGCTGAGCACCTCAGGTCTGCACTAGGTGGTTTTGGGGACATTTCCTTAGGAATAACTCAAGTCTGGTCCAAGGACTGAGCAAGTGTTGGCAGCTGGAGTGCATTCACTATGCATTTTATCGTTTCGTGTTGTCCAAGAGCTTGTGCAGTTCAGGAGTGCATTTCTGCAATGCAAACCAAAGTGCAGTGAGTGGGAGCAATTGGATGGTTTCCTTCTGAAAAAGACCCTTGATCCAATCAAAATTTGCTAATCAATACATTTCAGCGTCAGCATTTAACCTTCCTCTTTGATTATCACCACATTAGAAGTCACTATATGGTAATCTGCTTTCTCATATTCAAATGTGAAATATTTTTACCTCACAAAGACTTTTTTTTTCTAAAGACAATTTTCTCAAAGCCAACACATTCCTGTGAAAAGGAATGAATTGAATGGGATTGTGTTTAAAAATGTCTGATCAGAAAAGCTGTGGTCTGATCTAGAACAGAACTTCCATTGATTTCAGAAGATGCAGGGCTTAATCCTCAACTTTATGCATTTTCAGCCTAGTAAGGCAATATGTTTTTAAGACCTGGGTTTCACAGCCCATGGGGTTGATGTGCAAGGTGGTCTGACAGGCACCACCATAAGGCTGAAGTTACTGGCACAACTGTAGAAAGAGATGTGGTGGGAATGGTGAGGTTACACCAACACCTAAATAGAGATCTTGGCTCCTGGGGTATCACGGCTGCAATTTTAGTGATGTTGTTTGTATAAGAGAGATTTTTTTTGTCCATTAAGAGAACATCTATTTGGAGGGACACAAAGAAATCTTACCAGTTACAGTCAAAAACGTCAAGGAGATGAGGAGATTTATACCCCAGTTCATGCTAGATGTCAAAGCCATGGCCCGTCCTCTGATCCCACCAGGGAAAATTTCACTCAGGACCAGCCAGGACACTGAAATACGAGGAAAAAAAAAAAAAGTTGTCTTTGGAAGGATGGCTTTCCTTGCTGTAAATCTAGGTAGTCCATGGATTCTGATGAGGCCACCTGAAAGAAAAGTTGATTTTCAGGCGGTTAGGTTTGTGAGGGCCCATTCTCTGCAGGCAGCATGTGCAGCAAACAGCATCACTCCAGGTCACCATCCCTTCACCCCTGCCCATGGGTGCCTGAGCCACTGATGGGTGACACTGGACTAGGGAGGTGAGCTCTGACTGCACATCTGGGTATGAAAGGGAGTTCTGACTAAATAACTCTCGAATGACATAACACTAATGGAACTGGGGCAGCAAACCAAAGTAATCTTCAGCCTCAGAGGGGCACTCTGTTTATGCTACCTTATAAATCAACCTGCCACACTGAAGTATGCTTGCTATTCCAGCTCTCTGCTCTATTTAAATGAGATTGCTGAGGTATAAATGAAGAGAGAGGGACTGATTTTTGACTCCTTCATATCACACCACACCACACCACAGGTGATCTAAATGCTGGTGTTGCTAGCTCACAAAAGCAAATTCAGACATGAAGAGTTGGCTGTGTAACCACCTTGATAGCAAGAGAAGAAAAAAAAGGAAAAAAAAGGAAAAAAAGAAAGACACATTTTTGTACTGCTCCTGATTATTAGAAAACAAATTAACAAACCCAAAGCCCAGCCAAAAACCCAGTCCATCTTCTCCTTTTGTTGACAAGCAAGATGCATTAGCAAGAGGCTGCTGTGTGGAGAGGCTGTGGGTTAGCAGATGACTGGCTGTTGGAGGTTGAGAGGTGTGGAATTTTTTCCCCTTCCCTGTCACTAGGTTACTAATGACTGGATCCTTAAGGACCATTAACTTCTTTTGTAAGAGACAAAAGGGCTAGCTGGGCGTGGTGAGTAAAGAGCAGAGGTGGTCATCGGAGAACACACTGGGACCACGGGCAGCTGAGGAGGCAGCAGTGGGGGACGGTGGACTCCTCAGTTACCAGCGGCAGAAAAGTTCTTTCGGATCTGCACAACTTTGCTTCGCGTTGCTGAGTGAACCTTTGTCTGGGAAAGGGACATCTCCTGGAGGGCACATCCTCCTGGCTGTGCCGGCAGTTTTCTGCCCAAGGGAGCCGGCAGCCGCNCCCGACAGCGCCCCTGCCGGCTGGGACCGGAACTGCACCGAACGGGAAAAGCATTTGACAGCTCAGAGACTTCTGTCACCGCATCTTCTGGTTTTTGTTTGTTTGTTTGTTATTGCTACTGTTGTTATTGATTGTTTGCCTTGCCATAGATATTAGTAAAGAACTGTTATTCCTTTCCCCATATCCTTTGCCTGAAAGCCCTTGATTTCAAAATTATAATAATTCGGAGGGAAGGGGATTCACATTTGTGGGTTTTAAGGGAGGTTTACACCTTCCTTAGCAGACACCTGTCTTCAAACCAAGACACTGGCACAAGAACAGTGAGGTACACATGGATGAGCTGTGTCTTTAGACCCTTGGACATGGCCATTATAAATTGCTCCTCTGTGCTGTTATTTCTGCAAAATGACAGATGGGAGCTTACTCAGGACACTTGCACTGGGCAGTCTAAAAGATACATTTTAAAAATAGGATCCTGTATGTCCAAGTATGTTTCACACTGTACTATCCCTTTGGATGCTTGTAGAATTCCTGTGTGACACCACCAGTAGCGGTAGGACAAAAAGGTGCTCCAGAAGGAGACTAGAAAGGTCTAGCTGAAATGGGAAAAAAACCCTGAGTTTAGAGTCAACAGAGCAGATTTGAGCAAATCCTAGATTTCTTTGTTGCAAAAATTTGAATTTAAAAATTTTCTGTTGGCCTGGCCCAGATTTTCATATTTTTAAAAGAAAATACAAAAAACTTTACTCCCACTGTGGGAGCAACCCAGAAGAGTGATGATTTTATTGCAGAGGACCAAGACCACATTTCATAATGGCCTAACCCTGTTGGGCATAGTCATATGGCCATAACACAGGTGCCATGTCTAACAGCAGCCATAGAGAGAATAACAGCAACCATAGAGAGAATTTTTTTCTTTTTTTTTTTTTAATGACTTGGATCACAAGTCATTAAAAGAAACTTTATCAAACTTTAAACAAAACAAATCAAACTTTAACACACTTGCTGCTGACAAGACAAATGTTGCTGTAAAGAAACACCCTCGGTGTGTTCTGTGGTGTGGCTACAGATGAGGTGGAAGCAAAGGAGTGAACTGATTTCTCAAGCAGGTGTTTTTCCCTGCCTAGCCAGCTAGCCCTGCTATTCATGGGGATGTCATGATTGTATTTTGCTCCTCCTCAGCACCAGGACTGTTGAAACCAGTGTCGTTAGTCACAGTTGATACAACATTTCAGGACAGGGAGTGCTGAAAAGCACCTGAAAAGCAAAGCAGCAAGTAAGCAAGAGGCAAAGGAGCCCTCCTGAGCTGTGCATGCACAGGTCCTGCAGTTCATCTCCACAGGATAACCCACCAGCCAGCACCCAAGCTCTGCTGCAAAAATTATTAAACATCAAAAACTGGCAAAAGGGATATTTACCATCACATTAGAATTAAAATAAAGGTTGAAAGAATTCAAACCCACTTTCTGCTGGGCATAAACCAGCCTCCAGGAACACAGCAGCATTCTGGGCACTGGAGGACGGCTCACGCTGCAGCTGAAATGTGTGGCACTGTTTCAGCTCCAACACCAGTTGGAGTTTTCCAAGGACAGACTGGACCTTTCAGGCTAACTGGTTATTTGTCTGGAGGTTTGAATCGTGTTGTTTTCCTGTTAAGAAACCAAAACACTTGAGGATCTGCATCAGCTGTAATACCAGCTTGCTCCTTTTACTGCAACCACTTATTTAGCTCAGACAGATCCCACCGAAATACCAGGATTATTCTTCATGTCTGCTACATCCGCTGGCATGGCCCTGACCTCTGCTTAGCTGGCAAGGAGTCTTTTCCCCCAGGGGGAAAGAGCAGTTGTAGAAATCTGAGACTACAGTCTGTTTACTCCTTTCCCCTAGATGAAGCAGCAATACCAATCGATTCTCTGCTTTTAGCACCTCTCTGGGATTGTGTTTACTATTTGTACCTTTGCCAAAAAGCAGCAGCTGCTGTAGGTATGGCAGGGATGTGACTTGCTCTGGAGGAGCCAGCAGCTATGTCCAGGCTCTCATTCATAATGACTGCTGATACCTTCTGCGCTGTGCACACAACACTGCAGAAATTTAATCTGCATGCTCCCAAAGTCACTGCCAAGCCACCCATGTGCTCTGCTTTCACCAGCCTAAGCAGTGGCATGGTTTCTACAGGGAAAAGCAGCCTGTCTTTGAAAAGAGGATCCAAACACTACCCTCCAACCCGCCCCCCATCTGCTGTGTAATCTAACAGTATTTCCAAAGGATGCTGTGGTAGTAACAACATTGCACACACTCAGTAGTTTTCAGTGTCCTTTCCTGGTGTTAGTGGAATGGATGGGAAATGAGCTGGTGCTCCCCAGGTCAAATGTAGGTAAGAGATGAAGCTAAGAGCTGGAGAGCGTGATTCTCTGTGCTCAATTCAACAACTGCAGATTTGTTTGCTGCAGGCAGTAACTCACCTTTGCTGACCTGCAGTCTGTTGTGTGTTGACAACAGTTAAGAAAAATTGTGCAGTTTAATGGTCCTTTATTACGGAACAATACAGAGAAAAGAATGCATGCTGCAAATGCAGACAGAAATACTGCATTGGATCAGAAAGCTTAACTGTTTCATTAAATATCACAGAAACTAGATGGCCTGATATTCCTTGCCCAAGTGGAAACAGCAGAGGATTCAGATATAATAAACAGCCCCACGACCAGGATGGTGACATCCACCTCTAAACAAAGTCACAGTGGCTGTAAAAGTAGGAAACAGAATAATAATAGAAGACTTCAGCCAGTCCCATTAAGACTGAATAAACTGCATAATGGAGCACAGTGCTGGGAGTACATTTTACATACCAGAGATGATGGTTTCTTTTAGCACTTTGCTGGGTATTTAATGAGAGAAAAAAAGGCAAATCATGCTCCAGTGCTGAGCCAGGGTACTTCAAGATGCAACCATGACCAAGATGCCCTGTTATACTGGTTATAACATTTGAAATTCAATATTCTTGCAGAAAGGGAAAAGCCAAGAGTCTTCCACATTTTGTTTTGAAAGGAGAACATTGGGTAAGGGCTTCAATGGTGCTGTGGAGAATGCTTAAATTATCTGGTTGAAGGCTTAGAATACACATACTACCAAATGAGTGAGAAATAACTCAGCACAGATAAACTGCATGAAGAAAACTGTTAGAAATAAGAATGTACTTTTCAAAAAGGTGTACACTGTGTCGAGGCAAAGAAAACACAGTATGATTGCTGAAATGTTACTTGCAATATCATCATCAGGCAGCCAAGTGTTTTGAGAGTGGGCTGGCTGATAGGATGAAAGACCAAGGATGGAGGAAGTAACATTCCAGCATTACAGAAAATGTTCCACTGGGATGCAGGAAGGGGTCACCCTATTAGGCTGTACCGAGCTCCTGGCTGGAGCTAGGATAGGGCTGAGTGATCTCTGCTGGAAAGGGGGATGTGGACAGTGTCTTGAAGAAGAGTCCTAAGGAAAACCATGTCTTTTTGAAAAACTTAAGAAACATGGGGTGCTTTTCAGTCTCAAAGAGCTTTGGTGAAGTGTTGTGGATAGAAGGGAAGTAATGGGCAAAGAGCAGTTGAACAGATGGGGTCTCTTCAGCTTAGATATCATACAGCAGAGGCGAACAAGACAGAGCAGTGGAGACACAGAGCAGCGGGGTTAATCTACCTTTTAAAGATACAAACCAAGCGAATCCAAGTGATATTCTCAGGTACAGCAGCTAGGTGAGTCAGAAGGATTTTCTTTTTCACACAACATGTATTTCAACTGTACAACTCACTTTCACAAGATGATTCTGATGTGAAAAATATTGGTCAGTTAAATCATTAAATGCTGGGTGTTAAAATGTTATTTCTCTGTATGTGTGGAAAAACATCCACCCAGAAAAATAAATCTTCAACCTTTTCCTTAAGTTTTCTAAACAACAGATAGGCAGAAGGACACATTGTGCATGCGGCATGGGCCTTTTCTTCTGCACTCTCAGCACTTGTTATTGGCTATAGTTGAAGGCAGGGCAACACACTGAGAGGACTTTTTGTTTGAGCCAACATGGCCTAACTAATGAACTTTATACCTGGGCTGTACTCAAAGAGATGTCTCAAACTTCATGTGACATCTTCCTTACTTCCTTACTTTACTCCTATGCAGTAAATAAATTAAAAAATGAGAAATTAACATTCTTACATCAGAGAAGCAGAAAAATCAGAGAATCACTGAGAAATACTGTGAGCTTGAGGGTGCTCAACATTCAAGTGAGGTACATGAATGAAAAATGTCCTTGTTTTGACCTTTTTCCTGCCAGGAGGTAGAAGCAAATTGGAAGCTGCTCAGCAGCTCTCATTAAGGAAATATTAGAATCCATTGGTATTCATTTGCTGCTCAGCATTTTTTTCCTGTACCTGTGTTGTGTGAGATCAAATTCCTTATGGTGAGATTTAGAAAATGGTCATTGCAATACTTGAAAAAATTCAGGTTTCTGAGGTATAAACTCTGAAAAGAGATTAAGTTGACTTAGTGCTTAGAAGGGAAGTAGCCAGAAATATTTAAGACTTTGAAAAGAAGGACTGGGTTGTTAACAACACAAGTCCAAGGAAGATAAGGAAGGGATTATCCCACGAAGTAACGCAGACAGATCATCTAAGAACATGTAACAAATGATCAGTGCTGGGGAAGGATGCAAACAAGTCACTGCAAAGCTGCCATGAGACAGCAGGACTTGGCTAAGGACTGGCTTTGCCAAGATCAGATTTTTATTCCAGTCTCAGGAAACCCAACAAGTGTTTCATTTTCCTTGCTTCTGGCTTTGCTGGGTATTACCAGAAATAGCCAGGTGGCCAACCGCTACCCCCTGAAGGCCAGGTTCAGCACTAGTAGCTCTTGATTTCAAAGGGGACGTTGTGCCATCAAAGGGGATGGCACAGGCCTTCCTGGTGTGCGTGGTGATGAGGTGTGTGCCTGGGAGGGCACGCAGAACTGGGACAGAGCTGGGTTTGGGGGGACACACCAGCTGCTGTCACACACCAGTGCTGTCCCAGCACAGCTCCCAGCACACATGTAATGCAACCTTTGCAAGGGCAAAGGCTTTTGCAGCAAATCCAGTGAAAGTCATCTGGGGGTTGGCAAAACTGAGGGATGCTTAGACTGGAACAAGGAAAGGGTGGGAGGGAGTTTGTCCTTTTCCAAAGCAGATAAAGGAGACTTGACACACAAAAATGATCTTAAACTCTGTCATAGTTTTGTGCAAGAGGCCAAAGCAGACCAGTCATGACTGGCATTAAAAATCTATGACTTTGCTTAACAAGCAACATCTTTCTCTCTGGCTCTGCCCCATAACATGAGACTAAAGTGGCTGCTCAAAATTAATAACTGGTAAATATAGAGCAAATGAGCAGCTTATTGCTTCGGAGAACATGTAAGCTGCCAGCAGACTGCCAGCCTGACAGGGTCAAGTTCTATCCTATGTGTGCACATTAAAAGGAGTGGAATTGCTGTATTGCTGAGAGATGAGGGAGTCAGGAGAAGTCTCAGATAATCTCATGCCTCTGGCTGCATCCTGATCTCTGCAGACAAAGGCAATAAATATGTACCTTATACCTGATGCCATTGATGATCCAGAGGAGCTGATGTGGTGTGGCAAATCTAAATTAATTTTCTTTCTTCTGGTACACTACAATTCTGTTTCTAATGGTTAACTCTTTAGGCTGACTTCTTGCAGTAACATTATTCGGACAAGTGGGATTTAATGCTTTTTTTCTCTGAGGCTGTATCAGAGTACATAAAAATTGTTGCCCACTGTTTGTACTACTTGCATCACCATCTAATAGACAGGCTGAGCATTTATATGTGTTTTTTTTTAAGGAACCTTGCAGCAGATCACTGAAATCACACGTGCCTCCACTAGTTTATGTTAGAGCAGCAGGAGGTGTTTGGAGGAAGATACTAATTCCAAGGCATTACCTCTTTTATCTGTGGGCCACTTGAGAAGGAGGGCAGTGAGATGTAGTTTACATCTGATTTTCCTAGTGATCCTTCCTCCCTTAACATTCTCACCACTGCAGGCCTTCATTATAATGCTTTTTTATTTGCGCTTTTTTTTTTTATTTTTACTATTCGTGTTTTCATCTCTGTGAACTTGAAAGAAATGCTATGGCTCATATGAACTTTCCTTTTAAATGCAAGGTGTTCAATCTATTCTTAAATCTGTTTTCAGTGGTCTTCAATTACTGCCCATTTTAATCTAGAAAGAATAATCACAACCAACCTTTCTTAGAGATAGTGATTCCCATCTGAAGGATTCCTGGGCAAGTAGTGATAGATATGTAAGGATCTAGAAATGGTAGAATTCTCTTAGTTAATGTGATTTATAGATCATCTTGCTCAATAAAAGTGCTCAGCAGCAAATGTGTCAGTAGAATTGTCCTGGTTTCAGCTGGCAGAGTCCCTTTTCTTCTGAGTAGCCGGTACAATGCTGAGTTTTGGATTTGGTATGGGAAGAGTGTTGGTAACATACTGATGTTTGAGTGGTTGCTAAGTAGTTCTTACCCTAAATCAAAGATTTTTCTGTTTCCAATGCTCAGTTTTCCATTCCTAGCAAGCAGGTGCACAAGAAACTGGGAGGGAGTGTGGCCAGGACAGTTGACAGGAACTGGCCAAAGGGATACTCTATACCATAGGGCACCATGCCCAGATTATAAACTGGGAAGAGTTGGCCCAAGCCACTGATCACTGCTCAGGAACAGTCTGGCCCTTGGTCAGTGGGAGATGAGCAACTGCATTGTGTATCACTTGTTTACCCAGGGTTTTATTCCTCTCTCTGCAGCTCCCCTTTTCATCACAGTTATTGATATTATTGTTATTATCATCATCATCATTAAAATTAGAATTCCCTTTTTTTTTTTTTGGTCCTTTCAATTATTAAACTGTTCTTATCTCAAGCCATGAGGTTTATCTTTTCTTTTTTTTTTTTTTTTCCAGTTCTCCTCCCTACTGTGTAAGGGGCAGGGGAAAGAGTAAGCAAGCACCTGAGAAGTACTTAGTTGCCAGCTAGGGTTAAAAAAGAAGGACACATCATAGCCTTGCTGTAGGCAGATATGTAACAGTCTGTACCTCTTCTCAGTTACCGTAAGAAAAGTTCTTTTGAACTGATGTGTGAGATGACAATTCTGTTTGCAACTGAATATCACAGTCACCATTTCTCTCATCCTTTGTTATGTAGACACTCAAATTCTCCCATCAAGACAGAACAACGTGCAGAGCAGCAGAGAGGAAAAAAAAGAGAGAGAAAAAAGAAAAATTTAAATGAGCTTTCAAGGGAGAATGTACTTATTATAATAAATCACATACTGCCATCAAAATAAAAGGCCTTTTAATTAAAACCTGAAATATGTATTCCTGTTTGTAGGTGTTTATTTGTTCAGAATATTGAATCCAGGATAATCCTTTGAGGCATTTGCAGAGGAATGACTGCAGAGGCCAGAAGCCCTAATTCCTGAGGAAGTTGTACATGAATTACTTTGGCTTATCACATATTTCACTTCTACAAAGTATGCAGAGGAGAAATTACCCAGCTGGGTGGGATAAGTGAACCCGTTTTTCCAGTATCCAAGGGCTAATGGTGGTCCTTGAGGGGCAGCACAGCAGAAAAAAAACCTGTTGTGACACAGCAGTTGGGGGCAATTTAAGCCTTTGCTCTTGAAGAACAGAGATTTATTTGTGTGCACGCCTCACAAAACTCCCAGTAGAAAGGATGAGCAACCTTTTACAATAGTGACTTATTTAGAGAGAGGCCTGTGGTGATCCAGATATTTTAAAGTTCCTCGCTGGAAACTGCGGCTCTTGCTTTGCTTTAGTTGCTGCTGGAGGAAGGCAGTGAGGAGGAAGGTGTGAAGGTTCTGGGTGCAACCACCACAAAGTGTCTTTTAGTTCTGTTTCTTTCATAAGGGTTTTCTGCACTGAGGTTTGATTTTCAAAGGCAGCAGAAAAGGGTGCACCTCCTGTGCACCCTTTGCCTCTGAGAAAATCTTCCTGGCTTTCCTCCCAGAGCTCAGTGTGGCACAGAAACTTGAATGCCATGGGAGAAAGAGTCTCCTGACTTCATACACTGACTTACCGTGCTCTCTGCACTTTGGCTCACAGTGTCACCTTCCTCAGCAGTGCCAGTAAGTTTTGTGTCTGATTACAAACTTTTACTTTTTCCGCATAACTGTTTTCTCATACTTTATAATACATAGTTTCATGAACTTTTTAAGTGAAATAAAATAATGACTTTGCACTTGAAGTCCAACTGAAAGTTTTAGTTTTTGCACAAAGCTGGCCTAAGATCTGTTTACCTCTAAAAAATTTCTCCCCAGCCCTCTTTCCTGAAGGAAACTGGGTTTTATGGAGCTTGACAAATGACCTGCAAACTTTTTCACAGATTTCAGTGTCACAGTGGTCCTGTCTCCTACAACATGGTTAAGAAAACAAATGTAAAATCTTTCATTGCCTTTTATGTGATTATGAAATAACACTATTATTTACTGAATGCTTACATGTTTAAATTTGACCTACAAAGTAAGAGGGGCAAATTTAACTAATGATAAGCAGCCTTGACTACCATACCAAAGCTTCTACGAGAGGATGCACAAGGCTCACTTAACAGAGCACCATTTTACAGAAGATAATGTCACTGTGGAACAAAAGAGGATGGTTAGGCCCAATTACTAGTTAGAATCACAGCAATATTAATTCTCTGGGGGGTTTTTATGATGTGAGTCTGGAGGTAAAATGCTTCATTTTGACCAGTGGCAACTAACTAATATGAGCTAAACTTTAAAGCTGTGCATAATTTTAAGCACAGGCTCCATTCCTCTTAAGCAGTACCTTTGTGTCAATAGATTTATTAGCATAGAACTATCAGTAAAGAGATATTTACATAACCCAAAGCACCAAGCTCAGAATACTGACTCAAATCCCTGTTTAAGTGGAGCATATTATGCCAAACCACATGTAGTCATCTGCCTTTTCTAGGTAGTTCTTGGTGGGCCAAATTTCATCCTCAGCAGCAGCAGATTGAACCACTGTCATTGCAGAGACACAGGAAGAGTGGCTGGGGCATGGTGTGTCTCTCCCTCTTTTCAAAGTACCAAGGGTTCTGTCTCTCAGAAGGCAAAGCCTTTGATCTGATCCACTAAGACTTTCCCTCATTAACATGTTTTAAATTACAAACAGGAACACAGATGTCAGTGAAAATTATGTCCCTGATTTCAGGTATGCATTTCAGTATACAGTTTAAATTCTGTTTCAGGGCTGAAATATAACCACATACAATAAAATAATTAAGAAGCTCCCACTGACATTCCCACATTTCATTACTGAAAAAGCAATTTTTCATTCTTATGACCTTTTTGATGCTTAAAAAATCCCCCCAGATTTATAGGTTTTATCAAGTGAGATAAGAAAAACCTATTCATCTGGCATTTTAGAGAGCACCTTCTGCAATTTGAAATCCTATAATTAACATCCAGCTATCCAAAAATATCTTAAATTGGCTCACACTTCACTACTACCAATCAGCCTTTGAAAAGACAAACATATCCTGGGATAGCTGATGTGTTAACAAGAGGCTTCAGATAAACTTTATCTGGGAAAAGGAAATAAGAAGAAGTGGGCAATTTACAACCCTTGCTTTATTTTTCGTTTTGGTACATCTTGGTTTTCTACTGCAGCTTGGTAGTACAGACACAGTGTGAAATAAAGGACGTGTGAAGCAGCATCTGAATAGCACAGGAATGATGAACTAGATAAGTACATGGAGTGTCATATTCAAACCACATGGATGCATGCATTAAAAGACAATTCATTACAAATAAACAGTGCTAGGAATCTTGTCATAAAACAAAGAATCCAAGATCATTTTTTCATTATCTGAAATAGGACTTTCTGTACTGTTTCTCAGTGAAACATGCACATTTTCAAGGTTTATTATCTTGATTAAATTCCAAAATAACATTTAAGCACTTAATTGTTTTTGAATACTTGATTTAGCCCCCACCACTATCCCATTTTCCAGAGTAAACCACAAAAAAACATAAAATTGATGCTGCTCATTTCTGTGAATTTTAAGGTCAGGCCACAGCTGCTCTGAAAAATGTAGAAACTCAAAAATAAAACACTGCAAACAAATGTCATGCAAGGCAATGTCGAGCATGAATGTCTGTTAACATCAGATTCATGTGCACTATAAATTAATACAATAACCACATGCTTTGTAAAAGCCTGAAATATTTCTTTAATGTCAAAGATACTGATGTGAATTCTAGATACCTGATTTTTTTACCAGTGTTTTCCAAGACAGTGCAAAGCCATTAAGCTTACAATATTTCAAAACACAGGAACAGCCAACTAAATCCATGGAAGTTTCAGAATTTCCACACTGATGGTTCTCATTCCCACAAGATTTTTCCGTTTCAGGTCAAGCATTTGCTGTCCAAGATTAAGTCCAAGAGCATTAAGGGGCACAGAAAAAGCATCCCATGAAATCTGGATTGTCAGGATGGCAAGAGATATGACCTCTGTGATCAAGTCACTGGGCTGTTCAGTGTCATATGTCAAACCAGCTGTTCTGGGTTTTGTTACAGATGCATTTAGTGACTCAGGTGAAAGACACATAAAAGGTTCAGCATTTAACTGTGCTAATGAATCATGCTTTAATTCAGGTAGCCAGTTAATCTAACAATCAGGACCAAAGTCAAAGGGAATAAATGTGTCTCTGGGATTTAGGGCAGTGTTCCAGCTCTGGGTCTTGGCTTGCTTAACCCAGTGAAACACACAGAGAGAGACCACCACAAACCACATAAGATTGTATAAGAAAGACAGTGATGGATTGAAGATGGACTTACTTCCTTCTTCACCTCCGTGGATTTCACTTTTCTTGTGAATCCTAGAGCTTTCTTCCATCCTCGATTTTTCTTGCCTCATCCTTCTTCCTTCTTCCCCACTTACCCCAACATGGGTTTAAAGCTGCATTTAAATGACTCCAACAGCTCACAATAAGATGTAAAGAAAACATGGGAATAGAATAGAATAGAATAGAATAGAATAGAATAGAATAGAATAGGGACAAAGTGCAAAGGGACATACAATGATCAATAGGGACAGTGCAAAGGGACATACAATGATCATCTAGCCCAACTGCATGACCATTTCAGGCCTTACCAAAAGTTAAAGCACACAATGTGTGGAATGCTATTAATGCCAGTGATTTTTGTCTTTTCTTTTTATACCCTTTTTATACGTTTTTATACCCTTTCCCTTCCCTGGTACTTTCTATACATGCTCCTTGTACCCTTCACAAACACTCCTTGTACTTTAGCCCCATATGCTTATAATTCTTGTAGTCTGATATTTAGCTTAGTTTGTGGTCTTGCAAAGCAAAGAAGACCAAACATTTTTACTATCTCAGAACTAGAGGTTCCAACCTTGGATAAAGCCTTCTCTCTGGAACATATTTTTTGTAAACTAGGCTGTAGTCTCATTTGGGGGGGCATAATTAAAATAGGGAGACAATTACTTCACTTATTAAGTTTCTTATTGGGGGATTCTAGGTAGATATGTTAATTTTGCAAGGTCCATAAAAATTTGGTACAGGGACTCGCTTGGGCTCTCTTGTGCTTCCCAGCATTTCCACCTTTGATGCGTTGAGCACCTAGGATCCTATTAAAGCGAGGTAAATTCCCTTTTCCCTTTACTGCTGTGTCTGCTTCATGTTTTTACCAGCCGATAAGGCATCACTATCACACAGTCTAATTTTGTTTCCTGGTCACTCTAAAGTCCCTTAACAGCCAGTCAGGAAGGGACCATTATGCCAAAGGAAAGGTCACAGATTTCACAGGTTTCACAGAATATTCTGAGTTGGAAGGGACCCACAAGGATCATCGAGTCCAACTCTTAAGTGAGTGGTCCATATGGGGATTGAACAGGGGTTGAACCTGCAACCTTGCTTTTATCCACACCATGTTCTGAGTTAGAGAGCAGGGGTCTGAAAGCCCCCCCTTGGTGGGGAAAATATTGCCCTTTGTTGATACTCTGAGGAATCTGGCTCCTGCATCAGTTGGATTCCCAAACATGTTGAAACATCTGTTCCATTTTAGGTACAAATTATCTCAGTTTTAAAGTATTCATTCAAGCTGATATAAATTTAACTCAGATATACTCAATATGCCAAATCTGCCTAGGTTCAAATTAGAAATTGGCATCTGTCATCCTAAACCACTCTTTCATCAGTAAAAATTTGCTCTTAAGATGTGCCCCTCACTAGGGGCTTGTCTTTACCAACATCCCTGCTTCAGTTTTGTTCCTCACAGGGATGACAGCCCACACAGAGAGCTCCCATGGCAGCGAGATGGTGCATCACAAGAGGGCTTGCTGGAGAGCACAGCTCCTGCACCTTCTTGGGGGGACCCATGCTGGGGGACATAAAGGCACAATCCTGGGTCTTTCATGTGGGAGGAATTTAACCAGTGTGAAAATAGTAAAACAAGAAGGCAGGCTTGGTGGCCTGCCACCCTTCCCTGCACTAGGATAAAGGAATTGATTGGAGTGACCACAAGCCCCTGGTTTGTTGACCTATGTATATCCTCTCTGGTGCCTGCTCCAGCAGCTTTGAATCAACCTGCTGTAAGCGCCTCTGCATCTACACAAGGAGAGAGAGAGAAGTTAGCAGTTCCCAAATGATGGAGGAGCTTTAGCATGAACTGGCTGTGAGTCAGTGACTGAGTCCATAGGAGACACATCCTGGGGGTTAGTGCTGTCCCCAAAACTGCCCCCCATTTTGTGGGTCCTGTGCTCACCCTCCCCTCATAGATGGTCTGCAGACGTGCTTTTCATCCACTGCGGGTCTGGACCTCACAGCCCCCAACACTGGGGTGTTGCTCCCACAGCCAGCTGATCTCCTTTTTGTAGGTCATGTGCTCACTTCAGAAGTTAAAAGGAAAGACTGCTGTGAGTGGAGCAATGAGCATGTAATTTTTTTCCAATTTTACAATCAGATATATTCACCTGATGGCTGAGGCTAGCAGATGGCCACAGAGGGCATAATATCCCAGTCAGAGAAGGCTTCCTGTGGATATTTAATTCCACTCTTTAACCAGTTTTTAGCAATACCGAAGTATTGCCAACCCTACAATCACACATTTGTGGGAGCTATGCTTCAATGGGACTGCAACAGCAATGTGGAAAATCAGGGTTTGCAGCAAGCTCTAAACCCCTCTTCCAACACCTGGTTATGTACTTTATATGTTGACTATAAGTATGTCAAAAATGTATTTTGGGGTTTATATCTACATGGACAGGTAAATGTGGTATTTCTTTATGCCAAACCCTGAAACTCAGGAAACACTTCTCTAGCTGCAGACACTGACTTGCCTTGGGTGTGTTGTGGCCACAGCAATCTGTGTGTAAAAAGGCTCTAAGTGCTTGGGGCTGGGGCATCCCTGCAGCTCTGAGGTGTCACCTGAAAGAGGAGCTTGTCTCCAAGAAAAGAGTTCTAGAGTTTAGCCCTTGGCTTTGAAGAACCACGCAAAGCTGGCAGCTGCTCTAGGACATGAAGTAACAGAATATCTTTGTCACAGGTTGGCAGAGACATAAGTACCTTTGGACTTCATACAGATAAGTTTTGAGGCTTTGAGGATGATTCATGAAATTTCCCCCAGTCCCACTTGTAGGTGTTTTTGTGGATTTTCATCTGCATGCTCAGCATGAAATGCCATGAAGCCAGCAGAGCCGATGTGATTTGCTCCAGCAGATTATCCCAAAGATCATTGGCCAACTGCCTAAATGCTTTTGCAGTTACACAGAAATGTGTTTAAAGGACTTGCAGAGGAAGAGCTCTTGTGCAAGGCACCAATGCCATACATGCAGTCCAAATGCATACACCTGGCATCCATCTCTCATTAGAGGTGTTCCCCATTCCACACCAAAAAATCCCTGAGATGTTCATGGACTCCTTTGAACTTCACTCCCACAGATGTCTAAGGAGGTACTGCCCCAGTCCTGTTTTGCTCACTTGCCTTTAATTTCTGAGAACAAATTCAGACTGGGAAAACAGATGCTCTGCTGGGTCCGGACTCAGTCTGCATTACTTGGTTCTGAGCCCAGGATTTGCTGGAGCTGCTCTGATTTCTTTCTGATAAAGAGCATTGCCTCTAGACCACATTTCATCCCTGCATACCTGTATGTGTGGTGCTACTGTGTTTCTTCCAGCTACTTACTGGTGAGATCATCTCACTCAAGGGATTTACAGGAAATATGGAGGGAAGTTGTCACTATTTAGTATTTGATCACAAATGGTGCAAAAGGAGATGATCAAGGTAGAAAAGGAGACCTTTGGTAATGGTCTGTGAGGAGAGCAGCAGGGCTCTGGGCATCCACTCTGTTTCAGAGAGGCTAGAGCTGCCCTACTCTCGCTAAGCAAGAGAGCTCTCTTGTACATGCACCATCCCAACATAGGAATCCCATACTTACAGCCTTATTTTTGAAAATAAGTTTGAAAGTCCAGGAGTGTGGCTTTCCTCATTCCAGCATCTCAGCATGTTGTATCACACGCAATGATGAGTAAAGGAAGTGACACCTCTTTATGAGAAAAACCTCTAGTTTTTGCCCCCTCAAGTGGTTTGAACAGAGCATTTGGCAGATGAGATGCTCTGAAACTATTTCAGTTACCTCTGTGCCATTTAGCAAGTGGTCATGCATGGTCATGGCCCTGACTAGATTTTTTCTTTGTGTCCTTTATGTAAAATTAATTTCCAGGGTCACACTGATGGATCACATTTTAGCTTGGGTGATGAATTGATGATCTACCTCCACACCACACTCACCTCCTTAGCCTGCACTTGCTGATCCCTGTGAAAGGCATAGCAGCACTTCTGCCAGGCTCAGATTTCTCCTGTCCCTCCTCTGCCCACATGCAGCAAGTTCCAATGCTTCTCTTCATAAACGGGTGCTGCAAACAACAAGGAGCCCCCCTCTCACTCCTCACCCTTCACACGGCAGCCAGGGAGTGGTTTTTCTAGGGCTCTGCAAGCATGATTCCCCGGTGAGAATGGCTGATCCTTGTTTGACCTTTCTGACACACAAAGGTAACCCAAGACAAACATGGGTGTCAAGTAAGTCCCCTTAGCTGATGACTGAATGCCTTGAAATGGCTCTGCAAACACCCCAAGAGAAATGGCATGTGCTGTTCTGTGGTGTGATGCAACACTGATTTGTTGCATCCAAAAAAGGTCCTCATAATTGTGTGAAATTGAGTGTGAACAAGCAGTTGAATCACAATTCATCAAACATAATTAAACTGAAAGAGAGCAGCAGGAATACCCCTTTTATCTTGTGTAAAGGCTGATGATATAAACACAGAGCACCCCAGAATCAAAAAATTGACTAAGCAGATGCTTGCTAGTCTGAGAATTCTTTTGTAATGCAAAAATTACTTTTATCTCTCACTGTCTATTTTTGAGTGCTCATCACTGTGCTGCCTGGGTGCTTTGATAAAAGGCAATAAATATGTTTAGCATATGTTTAGTTAATTTAAAAAATCAATCTACTTTATATAATTTGATGACAAAAGAGAAATCATGGAAAAATACTTTTATAAGTGTCTGCTATGCTAATGTGGACTGAACTATCCCTTTGACCAGAATTTAAAAAAAAAAAAGAAAAAAAAAAAAGAAGAAAAAGGGTAAAAAAAAAAGTACAAAATAATTAAAAAGATGATAGAGCACAGATCGTGTGATCTGTCCTGTGAAGAGTGTGTCATTTCCTAATGGTGCTAAATAGGGTCTCCTTTATCCCCACAGAACATAATGCAGGATGGACTCAAAATAAAGTGGGTGAATTTATTCCAGAAATGGCCTTGTAGTGGGGAAGAAAAAGAGCAAGATCTTCCCTGCTCTTTGTCCAAAAGACACCAATTTGACCTACAAAGAGAGGCATCCCCAACCCCACCTTCACCTTAGTCAGCCATTGCATAGAGGCAGGCATTGCATGGAGCATGAGATTTTTTCCATTGAAAATATAGTAGTGCAGGGGTTGCAGTGCTTCTGTCCCCAGGTACCCCAGGCATTGCCTGGACACAGCAGCCAGCAAGTGCAGCCTCGATGCCTCCTTCCCATTGCCAAGTAGACAGTGGAGAACAGTGTGGTCCAGACCACAGACCAGATTTAGAGATGAATAACATAAACATGTTAGAAATGTTTACTTTACATAAGCAGAAGGGCTTTTTTTTTTTTTTTTACAGTAAGAAAGGTTCACTGAGGGTAAGAAAGCTAGGCTTTGAAAATACATTCAGGGATTTGGGCTCCCAGCAGCAGATGTTGTAGGCTGTATATGAGATGCAAATTATAACCTTGCATTCCAATCCAGACTTTTTAAGCATGATAGATCCTTTTATAGATTCCAACAATCTCTTGGTTCTCCAACCCTTGCATTTTCTATACACTGTAAATTTTAACTGAATAGTGTATTCTCAAAGGCAGGAAAATGCCTTTAGCTGCAATTTGAAATACCTGTATCTCTCCTAGACCTGGCCTTCACTTGCTAGGCAAATGCATCTGTCAGTGTAAATTGCCTCACAGTGGTTTTAAATGTGATTTCTCCACGATGGAGCTGAGAGGGTGCCTGTTCTTTCCCATTTTCTGTTTGAAAACATTCGAGCTCTCAAGTCAGGAAAGAGGTCAAAAAACAAACACTGGCCTGAGAGACTTCTCAGATCAGCCTGGCAAACACATCAGGTTTTGTCGCCCTCAAGAAAATAGACATTTTCTCATTAACTGTATATTAGGCCAACTCAAATGACTAAGAACCCATTTACAGCCAGGTCACCAGGAAAGCAGACTTCAGCAGGAGGCCAAGACAGAACATGTGACCCCCGTCTAAGGGTCATTAAATATGTGTTTGAAACACTGAAATAAAAGTTCAAGTAACATTTTCTTTTCAGGGTTTCATCCCTGGATTTGAACCTATGTCATAGAAAGCAGAATCCAGCCCCAAGACAATCTTCAAGGGAAGAAATAATGCTGTAATAACACAGTCAAGCTTGCTGCCCTGGCAATGAACGCTTATCTCACACTGCTCTCCCGGTGAGTAATGTTTAAAATAAATAAATACTGCAGGGGAGTTGTTGTTAGTGCAATTGTTGGGTTGTATCCTTGTGGCAAGCTTTTTATCATAATAGTACAGGAGAGTACGGTTTGTTTGTGAGGCAAGTTTGAGCCAGGGTGCAAAAGCACATAAAGTCTGTTAATAAATAATGGAGTGTGCATGTGGGTTTTGCAGAGTGACTTAAAAAATCGACCCAAAGTACAGCATTATGCAAGTGTTATTGAAACAAAATAAAAGAAAACAGAGAGATTTAATTTCTAGTGCTTTGGAATGACAGACATGCTCTCCTCTGGGGAGAGTGGGAACCATGCAAGTGTGATGGCAGCTGCAGCAGTACAGTGTTGGCTGTACAGTGACATGCCTTTGTGTCCTTCCACTGGTGTTGTTCCACTCAAGTAGTGGCAATGGTAATTCAGCTTGCTCATGAATTATGATACCTTGAATGTGTTTTCTGTATCTGAAGACTATTACAGTCAGAGGGACAGATCCTCAGCAGGACTCAGACAGGATGATATCACACCATTCAGAGGTCTAGACCTTATCATTATCTTGGGTTTATGAGTGAGCAGCAGCAAATGCCTACATCTTAACCGTCCCAATGTAAGGACACAATAGACCAGAAAGAGGAAAGATAGCCATGGGCTCCATAATTTTGCAGTACAAAGCTAACAGCAGTTCTTAACTTGACTGAAGAGAGACCAATTAATTTCACTGAATGGAAGGGAGATTAGGTCATTGACCTTAACGGGCAGGACGTCTTCCTAAAAAGTACATGCCAGGCCTACCAGGATGGTCTGTGACAATACCAGTGCACATTGGCAGAAAACACTGCTTTGCCCAACTTAGGAACTGCCTAATGCCAAGATGAGCACATCATCCCAGCACTTAATAATGTAAGTAAATTACAAACAGCTAGAAAAATTAAACACTTACTTGGTCCAAGACCTATGGAAAATGCAGCAACATAGACAAGCAGGCTGGCGAGTGAGACCCATTTCAGGATAACAGGAACCTCTCCACCTTCCATGTGAGACCCTGTTGTGCTTTTGCCTCCTACCAGGGCAGTCCTGTTCAGTTCTCCTGTCCTGGCAACATCTGGGCTTTGTACATCAAATGACAATCTTTCTGTTGAAGCCATGCTAGCAAAGAGGTCCTTGAGACTCCCATTGGTGACAGTGAAGTTTCCTGGTCTCTGGAGAAAGAAATCCTCTGGAGATTGGCTTCTACAGACCTTGGTGAAATTCACGTGTATGTTACGGTTCACTAAGCCCATAGTGACCAAAGATACTGCCATAACAGAAGAGCCAATACACAGAAAAGTTTTACTTCCAACTTGATCCACAAAAAACGTGGCTGGGACTGTGCTGACCACTTTAACTACTCCAACTCCAGTAGAAGCCAAGCTGGCAGCTTCATTGCTTTGGAACCCAACTGACTTCAAAACAGTTGATGCATAAAATAAAATGTTGGGTTGCCCAGTTGTTTGCACAAAAAAGACTAGAGTGAGTCCTACCAGCATTCGGGCCCTCATGTTGTTTTTTGAACGGAACAGGTCCAAGAAACTATACTGATGTTCATCCTTCAGGGAAGACTTAATCACAGTAAGCTCTTCAGTAGCATCTGATGTTTCCCGTAGCCTCTCCAGTACTTTTCTCGCTGCTTCATCATTATTTTTCATTACAAGAAACCGAGGGCTTGGTGGAAGGAAATACATGGCAATAGCTTGCAAAGCACCCAATGGAATCACAAGGCCAAACATGTACTTCCAGCCATGTGATACGCTGGCAAATGCATAATTTGAAATATAGGCAAAGAGAATGCCTATCACAATCATGAGTTCATTTAATGACACAAGAAGGCCTCTTCTGTGCTGTGGAGCAATCTCAGCAATATAAACACATGTTGCAATTGATGATAATGATATGGAAAGACCTATGGCAATCCGTCCCACAATGAATATCTCATATGATTCATAGGGCAGTAAAATCAGGCTCCCCAGCACAAGTAAAGAAGATGCAATAATAATAGCAAGTCTCCTTCCAAATCGGTCTATAAGAAATCCACCAGTAAGGGATGCAAATAAGGCCCCAAAAAGCAGGGAACTTACAATAACTTCCTGCTCTTTGCAAGAAAGTGCTAAAATGCTGCTCATCTGGAGAAGAGCTCCGGAGATAAGGCCCAACTCATAACCCATCAGAAGTCCACTTACAGCAGCAATGGCAGAAGATAGAAAGGTGAATGTTCCACAACCTGAAATAAGAGAATAAAACACAAAAACTTGAAAGAGTGATTTCTGCAACATTCTGACAATTAATAATAACTTTATTTGATATACCAGTTTTAAAAACTCTCTGTAAATTTTAGGCAAAGCAGTTGGGTACAATACACATGCAGCAGCAGCGGTGACATAAAAAGCTATTTCTGAAAAGGAAGAAAAAATAATTAATTTAAAAGCCTCTTTAGTTTTAATGCTTTTGTTTCCCTTATCTTCCTAGTCAGAAGTCAGTACGGTTTTGGTCAGGTCCTAAATAATTAAACTTTCTGCTTCAGAATATCATTGCAAAAAGCAACATTGATATTAGAACCTTTTGGCAAGAAAGCAATTTTTGCCTTGAGATTTTTCAGTGTTTTTCCTAAAGTGAAGAAGTGTCATCCACCCAACAATAGAACCATGAGCAAGGAAAGTATAAATTTTTCAGCCAAATTGCTTCAACCATGATTTGAATAAGTAACAAGTTTTAGCTCACCACATATTACTTCTTTTGTTTCACCCAAGGATGCCAGGAAGGCTGCTGGTACCAGTGTTTTTATTTTGCCAAATGGAGACTTATTCAATGAGCACTAGGCTGATGCAGATATCTTGGATATTCTAGGGGAGCTGTTTTTTGAGGTATACGCTCATGAACTTTCTGGGCTTTGTTCATATCTAAGATCAGATTCTTTGGGCTATCTTGATCAAATATTTTGTATAGCTTTTGACAGCCATAATGTCAGGAACAAGAAACAGATGATGAAAACAAGACACATTATATGCCTTTGAATGTCCACTTTAAAACAAACCCATTTTATAAAATTGTGATTCATTGTTTATTGTTACAAGATAGATTTGACTGATCATATTCTACTAACTGTGAAGCCTTTTGCACCCTAAACCTTGAGGAATATATCAGTTTGTTATTGTTGGTCTTGTTCTTTCTCCCAGCATGATTTTCCTCTCATCATGATGTTGGCTTCCACACAACTAGGAAAAGAGTAAATCGACTTCTAATTTTCCAGTTAGTTAGAGAGATGGGACGTGTTAGAAGAGAGGTAGCTTTTGCAGCATAACAGAGTCCGTATTCAGTTAATTCTCTTGGAATGAGTGGTATATGGTCTAATTGGAAATTATACACAAAGTTTGTTTATTTTTAGCTCATTTTTCTAAGGTGTTAAGGCTCTTTGATCATGCTGACTGCCTGGAGTTCCTTGCCAATAACTTCTGACCACATTGGTGACGATCAGTCCCATTTGACAGAGGGTATTACATTTCAAAAGCCAATCCTGTATAGAGAGAAGGAGAGCAGCCCTAGCAGTACATCTGCACTACTAAAGTAAACAGTGCCAGAGCCCAGGCCCAGACCCTGGCAGGTGGCCACATACCCTACTAAATTTATGGCATGATCCCTGGCACATTTGCAACCCAAGCCACCTTGTGTTCTCCTAACAATTCCCAGAAGCAAACAATTCCACCATCCCACCCTGCAGCCACTCCACGGGCAGACAGGTTATTTTGGAGGGTAGCAAAGTATAACTGAATATAAGCAATGCCTCCAGGGTCAGGGGAGATGTGTAAGCCCATTAAGTCTATTAAGATAAGTATCACCTATTAGCTCTCCTAACTTTCAGCCAAGCAGAAGCCAAACATCAGCAGCCCTGAGGTACTGAGTGCACCAAATGCACCTCAACTCACTCAGCCTCTGTGCTGGTGTGGCTGGCAAACAAGACAAGAGATAGGAGAGAAGCACATGGTTTTGTCATAATGGGCCATAAAGACATGGGGGGAATGGGATTATTGTGAAAAGTCTTTCAGAAGGTGGGTGCAGGTGGCAGATTTATTGGGATGGAGATGGGACATCTTGAAGAACATATCAGAAAAAAATTTTCTAAATGCTTCAGTGATGGAACAATCTTTTTTTATATTGTTATTGTCCATCTCTGTATTATATCTAAAGCTTTTTATTCCCTTATATCTGCAGTATCTGAGATAATTTTACTTACTTTAAATACATGGTTGGTGCATGAGTTAGAGCAAGGTCCTGCTGTGCTTCCTTCACACACTGAAAGTACTTCAGTGGAAGTACTGCTGACTACATCTAAGCTGCTTTGTCCTGCATGTACTCCATCCTGCAATGCACACATGCAATATTTGTTTTATCATTGCAAAACATAATTTCTCTTTCCCATTTATACTTTTGACTTGTGTGCGTGCTGTATATTATTAGATCTGGAGAATATACACTTCCAATGAATCCTGGCTAGAAATCTGGGCTGATAACAACACAGTTTTGTGCTGAAGGAATGAGTTTGCATATCAGAAACTAACCTCCTAATATGATCACAGTGCTCTGCCCAAACTACTGTCCAGTGATGGTGTTTGTGCTTTCTTTAATATGTCTGTATTTTATATCATTGAGCCATGTACATTTAACCTAAAATTTTACCTCAATTTTTATATTATGGAGTAGAGAGCATTGTGGCCATTCAGTCTGACACTCACAAACAGTACAACATAGTTCTTCAGACACACTTCAATTACATTTTATCTGAACTGGGCAATTTAAAACTTTCAGCTCTGATTTAAAAATTGGTAGTGACTGAAAACCAATGACTTCAAGTCATAAGTTATCCCAATCATTATTCACTTTCACTGTAAGTTACCTGTAAATTATTTCTATACTTAATTTCTGCAACTTCAACTTCCAGCCATCAGATCCCATTTTCCTTTCCCCACACATAACTCTGTTCACTAGTTACAAACTTACAGCCTGTCATTGAGTCATCTCACAGACGTCTCGTTTTTAGCTGCTTACCCTGTGAGGCTTTACAAGTTTACTAATCCCTTAGGTATTCAAACCCCTGTTCTTGGAACTTTATCCAGATCATCAACTTCTTCAGTAAATTGAGATCTGGACCCAGTGCTCCTGCAGTGATTGCACAGTGCCAGATAGAAACTTGACATAATTATTCCGGTCCTGGTGGACATTTCACTCTCTACTTGTCTAAGGATTCTCACAGACATGTATAGGAGCTCATCTTCTGGTTATCCTCCAGGAAAACCAACTTATTCTCTGAACTGGATTCTTTCCAAGGCACTGCCTTGTCTTTAAATATGGCCTGCCTCATTTCATCCTAACAAGGAATGCAAATCACTTTACATTTGTCTATATTAAAATACATAGGATGGGTTCAACTTGCCTAACTGTAAGATATCTACATCATCTCTAGAATTCTCTTGTAACCACTTGAGAAAAATAGGTGTCTGAATTAGGTCAGATGCCTATTTCTCTCCATTGCCTTTAAAAGGAAATGGTGTGGCTTGCTCAGATGCAGATGTCTAAAGTTAGCAGAGAGGAGCCCCAGACAGCACATTCACTTGCAGTCAGCAGGCCAAGGCATCCAATTTGAATTCAGCTGGTGACATATCCCATTTACTAATCACCCATCACCTTTATCACCCACAAATAATCTGTTATTATTTTCTTCCAAGAAACCAAGAAAAAACATTAAGTAACAGAGGGGCAAAAACTGAGTTTAAGGCTCTCCAGCAGAAACACAGCAGCACAGACAGCATACCCTGTTGATACTTTGAAGTCTGTGCCCTGCACAGCTTTTAATTCTTAAAATGTTGGAGTGTCATTTTTGTATGGTTTCAGTTTCTGAATGAGAGTGTCAAGTCAAATATCTGGATAGAGTCCACCATCCGCACTGTTCTTTACAATCCAGACTGTGCTCGCCTCAGCCTGTGGCCCTCACATCAGAGCAACTGAGATAGATGGTTATTTATTTTTAGTCTCAGAGGTTGTACAAGCTGGATGTGGAGCTTGGACACCTGGGAATTGATAGGGAAGCACTCAGGCCCATATATTTCTTGCTTCTCCAAGTAGAGCAACTTCACCAATGTCTTCATGTTTCTTTCGTTTGTTCTGGGCCAGCTGGTATCCTTCTTCATGTGTCCAGTGACACACAACCACAGTTGTGCAGAAAGAGTGGAGGGCTGTAACTAGAGCACCCCTGAATGAAAAGCAGATCCTGATGTCATACAGAGGGACACTCATTGTCCTTCCACATCAGCAGCAGCAAAGTCAGTAGTTAACTTGGTGTCTCTTTTCCCTCACAGGCACTATGCTACTGAGAAACACTCCTATATCACCATGAGGTTTTGTTTTAACTGATGTACCCAAAATTTCCCTGCTCATGACTGCCTGCTGAGTTAAACCTTGAAATCTCTGCTCAGTTTCCCTTCATGGCCTTCCTCTAGGCAAAATTCCTTCTGACTTCAGCATGTGTTTTGCTTTAACATTTCCAGATAAAACATGTTGCAGTAGTTGTACTCACAATCCTTTTAAGTGTCACTTTTAATGATGCTGCTGGCAGTTCTTAGGCATTCCCTTTTTAAAAAAAAAAAAGCTTCTTTATATATATATATATTTCTCTTATTTTTATGAGATGCCAGCAAAATACATGGCAGTGTACAGCCCAGGGGAATAAAATATTTTAATGACAGCTTCCAGAGAATTTTCTCCTTCTGTCTGTCACTAACACCATGGCTAACAAGTGTGTGGCTGGTATGTGACAAGTGATTGGAAAGTCTATTCTCTAGTTTCCCATATAAACAAAGTGGTTTCTCACAACTGTTGTTCAAGTCAAAAGCAGCCCTACTTGGCAAACAAACCTATCTTTAAGAACATTCGTTGGAAATGTTTATGCTTGGTTCCTGAAAAGGAGACCAACTGCTGTTGTAGTACAGCACAGAGTACTGACAATGAGGCTGGATGGGGCCAAGTAGTAAGGGTGTGCCTCTTCACTTATTTTCAAGCACATATTTGGAAAAATACAGTCCTTCCAAAGGCATAGAATTTGGTCTGTGTGTGTATTTTATGGGCATTATGGATAAATGATCAATGCCAGGGAAGATCTGCAGGGAGGCAGATCTGGGAAACACCACTCTTCACCCACTAATGTGAGGGAGAGATATGGGAAAGGTGCCTGGGAGCCCTTTCCAGCTCAGTTTGGCAGTGCTAAACTCCACATAAGTCCAGACACTGAGATTTCTGTGATGTAGTTTTTCTTTGCTTTCCCCCAAGAAGTCATGCAATGTGCATATAGAAAACTATGGGGAGTGGGGGAGGGAGATTACTTTATGTAACCTGTGCAAATATATCTAATTTGATAGGAGGGGACTCAACAATCTTGTCCACCATGGTACTTTCTTCTGTTTACTTTGATTTAATCTGAGGTGAGAAATGTCTCCATTTGGTAGGGAAGGAAAGTATTTTCCTGGAAGGAGAGTTATTTAAATCCTTGCAAATTCTTTGATCTATTTAGACATTTGGAATGTGAAATCAAGCTCTGTCAAACATTGCTTAATAAGCACAGGTTAGGAAGCCACAATGAGTTGAATGTATTGCCTAGATATGAATCCACAGCATGGAATCTCTTTTTTTTTCAACAGCATAAGATATCTACTTTTATCCACAATAAATCTTAAAACTACAGCATCTTTATCTGAAAATTTTAAGCTATCTAAAACAATATATTTATTCTCCATATGAGTACTTTCTGATATATGAGATGTTTGTTTTTCTAGGGAAATAGTATTTAAAATGTCCCAAATTGTCATTAAAGGAGATTTTGCTGAAGTGTATCGTATGAAGATCACTTTTTTTCTTTTTTCAGGATAAATTTTGATGGCATGTATTGGGAATTGCTGTATAATTAAATCATGGGTTTACTTCTCATAAAAGGTGATTTTCCCATTTTCATGATATCATGATCTCTGCTGCACTGCCACAGTCACTTTCTCTATCTTATCCAGTTGTCTGGTATAAAGAGATATGTTACCCTGTTGCTCTATTCCAACACCTGAAGTTTCTTTAGATCCAGTAGCTGCTCAAGAAATGCATTTTTCCTATTAGCCAGGATAGATCTGATCTAACTGTTGTCCCTCTAGAAGTCTGGCATGGGATCTAAAACAGTTATCTGACAAGATCCTATGGGATGAAACAAATGGTAGCTTTGGGACAAAGCCATGTTGCAAACAGAGCTGGAAAATCTCAGAAAAAGTATACTAACTTTAACCAAAAATAGTGTTAGGGCCATGCAGGATCACAACTATTTGACAAATGGGACTCCCTCCTCCCAAGTATGAAAGGCAAACCCAAACCAAATAGTTTGTAATTTGAACTAAAAGAGAAGGTGGAAGGAAACTAATGTACCACACATTTTCACACATCTAAAATCCTGTAGTGGTCAGAAGCACTGTACACTTTGTACGGCATAAGCCAAATTAATGTACTTTGCAAACAATATTCAAATTTCATGAACAAAAGCCCCCTGACAATGATGGAAAGACAGGGAATGCAGATCCTGGACAGACCCACCCTGGTCATGTCCTCTCTTACTGCTCTGCTATGTAATTTCATTATGTGAACAGGCAGCCTGGCCCTTCATTACATTAAATGGCATTTAGGTTTTGTTTTGTTAGTTTTTAGTAAGAATCAACAAGTTCTTTTAATTCCTAACTAGGTAATTATAAATCCCTCAGGTTACTGTTTTAATTTTTGAGGGTAAGGCCAGGTGTGCAATTCGCACACTCTCTTCTAACCTTAGCCTTGTGCTGCAGAAAATTTGCTATCTGCTTATTGTTATCCTATAACCATCTGTGCTGCTCTCCTCAGTCCCCAAGGCAATGTTAAATGTGTCTACACACCTCCTGACTTTCTGTTCCTGGCTAACCTTTGATTCCACTATCAGGAGACACTGCTTGACTGATCACTATTACACTCCAACAAAGCATTTGTGCCTATGGTGTCTGAATATTCCTGCATTGATCTGTCCATTCAGCTCTAAGTGAACAAAACCTGCTTGGGACATTGTCATTTCTGGCTTATGACCATGCAGTCCTGTTTGGGTACAGCTGTCTTGTGGCTGAGAAATATCATGATTGTGGGGAATTATCCCCTTCATCTTATCATCTGTGAAAGAGTTTGAAGTTTGAAAACCATGCTGCAACTGAGAAAAACTGACTGGGTAGGACAGCAAAGATGTAGAGCTATGAAATTCAGTTTCTGCACTTAAAAACTTAACTGCAGAAGAAATGCTACAGTTGACTTTTGAGGGTGTCAGCAGCACAGAAACCCTGTTTCTTCCTGAAATGCTAGGTAGTAAAAACAGGAGGGAGACCCTGTCCTCCTACCCTGTACTGTCCCCCTGCATGAGCAGGTGCAGTGCTTGCCTGGACTCCCTCCACTCACTGCAGTGAAAAGGGCTGAATTGCCCCTGAGTGTGCAAGGACCAGACCACTGTTGTTAGATGGCAACAGGTTCTCCTATCTTTCAGATGGCTGAGCTTCATAAAGAGGAAGGATTTACATAGCAGACAGCACCTACACGAGCAGTAGGACCGAGGCCTTTTAGGGAAAGTATCACACAAACCTTCATTCAAAAGTCAAGCTGGCAGTCCCCTTCCTTACTCATATGTTCCCCTCTTGCACTTTTAGAAACTGAGACGGCATGTCCCGAGAGTGCCTTGGCTTTGTGGGGCCGCTCTCCCCCAGCCCCGAGCACTAGCTGGGCTGGCAGCTGCTGCTGGCGCACAGCTGGCGCTCAGCTCCTGCCTCCTTACCTGCTGCAGCCGGGAGTTCCGGGTGGCTGCTGCCTCGGCTGCTCTCCTCATCCTCCCCTGCTCTCATCGTCTGGCTCTGCTGGCTGAGGTCCTCCGTGCTCTGACCAGGTACCATCACTGCCCCCTTTGCACCTTGGGCGGGAGCACTTCACAGGGCTGTGATCTTTCCCCGGCCGGCCAGGAAAGGGCAGGTTGTTTTCCTCATGGCAACAAGTTACTGAAGCTGGCTGAAACCAAACGCAAACCACAAAGTGGTTTGTGAACAACTTTGTTGCTATTTCAGAAGGCTTTGCCCTTTGCAGTGACACAGGCTGTTGCTATTCTGGGGAGCCTATTGCAGGCGAGGGGAGGGCCGTCTGTCGGAAGTATTGCTTTTGCCTTTTAACAAATGGTTGGAGACATCAGACATCTATGCACAGCTCGATGCACATTCCTTACCCATTCACTTAAGGGTCTCTCTCCCTGTCTCTCTTTTCCTTCTCTCTCTGGTGTTCATACACACAGGTTTTTAGCAGAGAAGGCGCACTGAAGGGCAGGGTTTGAAGTGTTTGCTCTGTCAGCTGAAGTTAGGGCACTGAGCACACACACGCGGCGTCGCTTTGCTCTAGTAACTTTTGAGCAAGTTATGGTGAGAAGTAGTGGAGAGGAAAAAAAACCATGGCAGCCCTTTGCAGCCTGTGATAGCAGGAATCAGGACTTTTCATGGCAAAGATGCACATAATATTTTACAAGCCAATGAAGGGCAAGCCACCCTGTTTTCCATGACAATTATTTGTAGAAAAACTGAGACTGTCTCAGCTATATTGAGTCAAAGACTTGATTTTGATAGGTGCTGGGAGTCACTCCATCCTTACTAGCTGCCGTAGCAGAAAGGAAAGCTTGCAGTGGGTGCAGGTGAACTGCCAGTAGAGGCTGCCTGCCCTGCTCTGTCCTTGTCCTGGTGTGAGAGCCCCCAGGTACTCTCAGCCGACCCACTGCCGCCGTGAGACAAGTTGTCCAAACTACCCCCAGTGGGAATTACTGTTGTATAATTTGGCAGAGCTGCAGGCTTCTTGTTTGTGCTCTCTCATTATTTGCTTGATTGTTTTTTGTTGTAATACACTAATGCCTGCAGATAGCATGGGAGGGAAAGGTAGAGGTAGAAACTTGGTAGCTTTTGCAGTATTTCCAGACAGGACAATTCCTAAACATTTTTTTCCTTAAGTAGAGCAGGCACAATAAGCCCTTTATTGATGTTTACTTAGCAAGAAAAATGTGACGAAAGATGCTGTAATTGCTCCATCTGACAGCTGCCTCACTGTCAGCTTCAGAAACTGGAGTGCCAGGGATGCCATGGGGACACTGCTTCCATCGGGGAGTTTGGGTTTTGGCAGTGCCTTTGACATGAAGTTAAATGAGTCAGCCTAGCTCTATTCTCATGTGTTACATATTTTCCTTGTAAAATATCCACCTGTCAGTCAGCACAGGACACCATCGGGACTGTTAGCAATTTCTTGACACATCCAGAGAGGTGTTGTTTCTTCATGGGATATGTGAAAAAAGTAATGTTAACTTTTAAAGAAATTATTTGTATGTTTCAGGAAAAAAATGGGAGGCTGTTTAGGCTGGGGAAGGAAAGGAAGTGTTTTCACAGATCAAATTCAGCTGTGATAAGATTCCTCTGTTATAACGTGGTGTTTAATCAACCTCCTCTAACAACCCACACCTCATATAACCCACAGCCTCTGCTCAGGGTAAGCTCTCTGGAAACTCAGCTAACTCCACAGGTACACATCTGTTTCCAGCTCCCAAGTGCCTTTACATGTAATAGTCCTGGAGATGTCAGGAAACTGCAGAGGAGGAAAGTTTTGCTCCCAGAAATGCAGCCCTAGAGGATGTTTTGGGGTTCACTCCTGCTGAATCACTCATCAGCCATAGAGTAACACTGATTTTGATAGAAGTAAGAGATGTAATGAAACTACAGCCCTTTCTGTTCAAAACCTCCCTAAACTAAATACTGTCCTCCAAATAAATATACCGATTATATTATATGCTGGTACATACAGACTTTAGGAGAATTTAAGAGCTTGCCAGGAACTGTACCTTCCCCTGAACAAGAAGCATACTGCCCCCAGGATTAAATAATAAAATGAAAAGGCTGCTTCACATTGAGTCCACAAATCTTATGATGAACAGATTTTGTTAAATGAGTGTTAAGTGAATACAACAGTGAATTTCATTCTTTTGTTTGTTTGTTTTAATAGGAAAGAAAAGGTATTTTAGACAAACGGTGGGACTTCTTTCAACTGTGTTTACACCTAGAGTTCAGTTCCCTCAAAATCCAGATCCTAGACTTATTTTAAGTGTTTACCTCCTTGTTTAAAAAGAAATCCAGCTAAATAATCCATTTTCCCTTTCTAGTTCTGCCTTCATTTAATGGTATCTATGCTGGCTTCAACACAGCAATGGTTTCACTTTTCCCCTTGGGGTAACCTGAGGAGGTATGTACCTAGCTTGCACAGAGGTTAAAGCAGCCAGTAGACACAGTACAAACCATAATGGCTAAAGGAATTATGAAGGAAAACATCCTTAGTCTGGGGGCTTGTGTTTGGGCTGCCCAAAGGGCAGTGTACCCTCGCCATGCTGAGCTGTGGGTACAGCAGAAATACCAGGAAGATTCCTGGGCTTTGACATATACCCTCAGTTATACCCTATGCAAAAAAAAATCAAAACTGTATCAGTGTAATATGGTCTTTGGAAAAAAATGTTCCCAGTAAGTGGAAATGTAAAATATTTTAGCCTGAGATCTGCTGTTTGCATGGCATTGTTATGAAGGATGGGCTGCAGTGCCGTCAGTTTCAGCTGATAGTGAAAAGCCACAGCTCAGCCGGTGTGAGAATCTCTTATCACAACTGCGACAAAAATCTGAGACATTGATGTTATTGGTGTTTACTGGTGCTAACTGGGAGCCCAGAAAAGGAAGGAACCGGAAAAAAGCTGATTGCAGCCAATGAAACCAAACACAGAGAGAAAACAAACAGCCTGAGCTGATTCTGCAGTCAAGCCAGTTGTAGAGGGATCTCGTGAAATGCAGTGACTGAAACTCTTGCTGGTGACCACAGGGTCCTGGTCCCACAACTCCCTCCACTTCCCACCAGAAATAAACAGTCAAGCAAGCAAGAAAAACTCCAGTAAAACAGACATGACTGGGATGAAGATGAAAAGAAGGAAATGTGTTTCCATGCTTTTCAGTTCTCCATTCTTTTCCTGTTACTGCCTCGCCTGTGCACACTGCTCAAACAATTGCTTGGCTGGGACTCTGTGCCAGGAGCGAGGTGTCCCTCGGATCAGGGGCAGGAGCCTGCCACGGTGTTGGCAAGGTAGGACAGGACTGCACATGCTCTGCCCCTCTCATGGCTACTCAGAAAGGGAGTCCTGCTGGAACCAAGAAGCAGGGAGTAATGTTCCAGAAGGCAACAAATGCCAAATGCTGGGATGGACAATAGATTAATGATGCCCTGAAGAGTAGGAGCCCTGGCTTCATAGCTCTGCTGTTGGTAGCTGGGCAGAAGACCACACCCTTCAGGAGAAACAAGTATGGGAAAGATTAAAAGCCCAAAGCAGGAGAGAATCAGGAGATAGGCAAAAGGTATGAGTGTAACACTCTTATGAGATTTCCCCTGTTGGTTTTATCCATGTGCAGTTGGAAATATATAATCTTTTCTGGTATCTTCTCAGTTCCTTGCTTTCAAAAGTGGCCAAACACTTTAGTACTATAAACATGATTAAGCTAGAAAAAGAAGATAAAATAGTCACATTAAATTGCTGAGTAATCTGTCTGGAAAATCTGTGAGGCTGATGTGGGGATTTCTTCTAAAATCTCTGGTTTGTATTTGATCCACTGATCTAATAACTGAAATTTGGGACTGTGGAGAGACAGGGAAGTTGGCAATAAGCCAGTATAAATTAATTAAGAGTTGAAGAGTTTTCTAAATCACTTTTCATAAACCACTTTTATCATAGTTCGAGTAAAGAAGGTTGCCTTATTTCTCTAGATTTTATCACTCTTGAAAAGAAGATGGTGGAAGTCTCCCAATTAATTTATTTTAAAATGTAGAAACAAAGATTGTCAGCAAACTATGGAGAGGATTTTCTTGACACATCAGCTTAAGTTATTTTGCCTTCGTCTTTGATTGTTGAGATTTGCTCCCAGAACTAATGGTTTGCCATTTGCAGAACATGCTCATGAGATAGCTGGCTTGGAACAGCAGGAGGAAGGCTGGGAGGACGGAAGTAAGAAAGTGACATGGAGAGGAGAGAAAATAAAGAAATGGGGAAAAACCAAAAGAAAACCATACTGGTTTTTTTTTTTTAAAAAGGTATCAATCTAAAAAAGCATGAGTAGCCTTTTCTGTTACTGTTGACATATTGATAGCCACTCACAAGGAGGAAAATGTGCCAAAATTCCAGTTACAGAGAAATGAGAACTGGGTGAAAAAAACAGAGAGCTGCCTCAAGAAAGTAAAACCATCCATCCTTCAAGAACTATGAATATAAAGATTATTGTTATTACTGTTGTGCAGCAAAAGAATTGCAATTCAAGAGTTAGCTTTGCCAAGATGCTTTTTATAAATGTTAGATATATGTCATAAACACGTTTAGGATATGCCATTTGTGTCATTTTGCAACTGAATGAACTCCAGATACACCAATGAATGGATAATACTTAGTAAGTAAATAAATAATATGGTCTGATATAATATAGAAAATTCATGACAGAACTGAGACCAGAAGCTCTTTTTCTTTCTGAGTTCTGTGGTTTCCTACTAAGTCATACTCTCTCTGTTATGTTCTTACTCATTGAGAGGAACTGATTTATACCAATATATCTTTATCTGGCTTTAAAAAACTAAATCATAAACATAGTTCAGAGCCCATCACACTTCACAACTCCCTCCAGAGTCCGTGCTGACTCACTGCACAAATATTTAATCTTTTGGTCTTCTGTTAGTGTCTTCTTTAAAAGTACTCTTTACAAGTGTAATGTGGCCTTGGTCAGCAGCTTTAAGAGTTATGTTTTGGCAGAAACATGAAATCAAACTGCAGGTAAGAATTGAAGACTGGATAATAAAATACAAATAGAATTGAGATTTTAAAAAAACAAAATAGAATATAAATTTTAGTTCAGGTTTCCACTTCCATGACTGTGTATCCTTTCTAATGAATAACAGGAAAGGTTTTTTAGCTTCTGGTAACCTGAAGGGGCCACTTGTACTTTGTTGCTGAATAACATATCTGTTGTTTGTCATCACACACTGTTCTTTCCTGTTAGCTTCAGACATTTTGCATTTACCTTTCTTTTTTTTTAACAAATCATAAAAACAGAAGCCCTTACATTTGAAAGAAAACTGTCCATATGAAATAAAACTGGGAGGCTGTGCATGTTCCCAGTGCAAGGACTGAGCCCAGAGAAGCCAGTTAGTAATGTCACCCAGTGCTTGAAATCAGGTGGTCTCTAGGAATTTCCAAATGAGGTGGCAAAAATTTAATCCCTTAAGATCAATGGAAAGGGGAGTTTGTTCTTCACTCTTGTGATGAAATGTTAAAAATGTGCAAGCTGAAATTCCCTTTGCCTATTCCAGTTAAGGAAAGGGATGTAGATTGCTAAGAAAAATTTAAGTTGCTGAAATGTATTTTTTTTGTTGCTGGGAAACATTTTCTCCCACATGGAATATGTCAGTCACACAGGAAATGCAGTCATTTTCATGGTTTTAATTATTTCCACTGAGAAAGTGTTTTGTTTTCTCTTGAAAATCTTATTGTTGCAAAAATAAACAGCTAAATGTCATTAACACTGTGCTTCGACTTCTTGTTGGTTTTTGACCGCAGCTGGCAATCTGAAAGTAGTTTTACATGCATTCATTAAAACCAAATGTCTGGGTAAAGCTTTCCAAAGTCCATCAAAATTTTCAAGTCATTGCAGGAAAGCAGGAAATGAAAGCAACCTCCAAAGCACAGGTCATTTTGTGTTCACCCAGTGATCCTGAAGAAATGAGCAGTGGACATTCCCACAATGCGGTAAAATCTTCAGGTCACCTGTTCCCCAGAACCTCTGTCACCTGGGTCCATTAACAGGGAGCAAAGGAGGTCTTCAGTGGACACTGTGCATCTGGAGGTGTCTCAGATTTACTTTGAGACCACCATGCCCCTTCAGACCTGGAGATACTGAAAGCTCAGTAGGTGGAGTGACAGACCTGTTAGAACCCAGGACAGCCCCGGAGAGACTCTTTGGAAGAAATGGAGGTTTTCTGCCCCAGAATCATTTCCTCTGCACACAGCAAAATCCCATCTTTTGAAATACAGGTAGGGGAAACGCTATGCTGGCAACGTTTTGACAGGGAGGGGACAGTTTCCTTTCTGTGCTGTGATGTCCTGGAGAAGCAGGTAGGCACTTTGCTGGCAGAGAGAGGCCAGGGAGAAAACGGCTTATTTGCTTCCCAATTAAATGACATTTTCTTCCAATTGTCATGAGGAGGGAGTGGATGCCCTTTAGGCACCACCCCTCACACCATCTGGTGTAGCTCCTGGAGCCAGGCCATGCCTCTATGGGCAGTGGCTGCCTTGTTATGCAGCATGATCAGTCAGGTGCACCCATGGGACCCCCAGGGAACCTCAGCAGGGAAGAAACCCTCAGCTGGACTGTGGCCTCAGAGAGGACCCCCAATACACTCCAAAAACACTTGGTGGTGATTGCAGCTTATTGCAATTCAGGGGCTCGCATTTGAGGTTTTTATTTGCTTTTTTAAAAAAAGCCTAACATATATATCACCTCTGGCAAAGCTGATTCTTTGATGTCCTGGGTAGAAGCAAACCCTCTCTTGTAATTTTCTGTTTAGTTTACTAGCATGATTTGTATGAAGGACTTCCCTGAGCAGCTGAGAACTGCAGCCTGGGGAGCCTGCTGCTGCATCTCTCCATACTCCTGGTAAAGGCAGACACAGCCTCTGGAGAAGACAGCTGTCACCTGTCACCAAGATCCATGTCATCCCAACGCGGCTGCTTGGCTGACTGACTTTTGTGCAACAAGAGACCTTAGCATCAAGTCTTGGGCCTCTCTGAAGACTATTACAGAAGTCCTGGTGCAGTCATTTGCCTCCGACGTGGCATAGACTGCCAGCCTGTGAGTGGACTCCAATCAGCAAACACCCTCCTCCCCTCCATCTCATTCAGATTCAGACTCTGTGCTGCTCAGTTTGGCTTAAACCTCTCTGTTGCAGGCTAATCACTGAAGCATTAGTTGTTTAAATGCACACTGATGAAATAAGTGCTGGCAAAGCCCAAAGGACTCTCAGTGGTACAGCGTGAGCTGTGCTGGGCACTCACAGTGCCCTGAAGAGCCACTGCACTGCCTCTGAGCAAGAATGCACCAAGGAAAGAATGTCTGAGACTGGATTCACAGCAAACAGGGTGCGCACAATGCTTTAGCCTTCCAATACAGCTTCTAACTTCAGCAGGTCTTGTCAAACAAGAGAGAACAAAGCATAGTTTTGTTGTTAGCTCTGATAAAGTTTAGCTCTTGGAAAGGACTTTTCTACCATGGACATAGTGCATGAGGAAGATTTTTGGGTTTGTGGAGTCAGTAGGCAGAAAGTTACTGACTTGGCTGAAGGCTAATTTCACACCACAAAAAGCAATCAGAAAATCCAGAGCAGCACTAGAGTGGCTGCTTAGTTGCAGCTATTCTTACGAGAGCAAGGAAACTTGCAAGTCTCTTCCTGGCTCCTCTGGGAAAGTGAAAGATGCATTTTCCTTCTCCAACATCATCGCACTGATTTTTGGGAAAGCCAGTGATGAGTTTTGGCACTGCCTTCAACTTCTTCCCCTTCAGACTGGGAACTTTGAACACACCTCTCACACCCCACCTTCTTCTCCAAATCTTACCCTTTCCTAGGCAGTTACCAATATGTGCTCCACCTCTCAAAGGAAAGTCTCTTTTTCCTGGTCTGTGGCTTTCCTGAACTGCACCTTGACTTTTTGAAGTGGGTGTCTGCTGCCTCCTGATAGCAGCTCTGAAATTTCAGTTGTATTCAATGTACTCACACCCCCCACCACAAACACACTTGTGCTTTCTTACTCCAAGCTCTTTGATCATGTCCTCTCCTCTACCTGAGCCCACCTAAGGGGGCAAAGCAGCTACAGCAGTGAGAAAAGAAAGTCAGGCCTTCAGTACCCCTTTGAAAAAAGTCCCAGTTCACTGCAAGACATCTCACTTTAAAATGGCTTTCTATGTGATTTAGAGATTTTCGTGACTAACATGTTCAGACACATATATCCATGTTTACCATTGTGGGGTTTGGATCCCTTGCCAATTCTAGAAGCTAATACACTCGTGCCAGCTCTCAAACTCTTGGACACATGCCATGGAAATCAGAGGCAACATATTAAAGTGCCTAATTCCTGGAGTCTTATGATTATCACATCCACACAACCCACCCTCTTAGCTGTAAAAACTTGAAAGCCTGAGTTAGTTATGTTTCATTCATAGAAACTCAAGAGTGAGAACATGAATGAAATAGCTCAGCATTTTTTATTTTTAAAAGCCATATTTTCTAAGCCAGTATTTTGATTTTTATTTTATGTAAGGCTTAACATTTACATGTTTAACATTTTATCTTCAGCTTGAACATACATGACATTAAAATTGAAGAGTATAATTAGTTTTATGGACAGAAGACATTTAATCCTTCAGGTTAGTGACTGCAGGATAGTTGGAACAATCCAGCCCTCACACCATTGATACGGATAAGGCAGTAGTGGGCAGGTACCCTAGGGACAGCACTCAGATGTGCAGCAACACACCCCTGGTCCCAGTTTTGGCTGGGATGAAGATGGCTGGGAGGCACTGATCATTGGTCAGGAATGGGCTGGGCATCAGCCAGTGGAAGGTGAGCAATGGTATTGTGCATCACTTAGGGTTTTTTAGGTTTTATCTCTTCCTCTCTCATTTGATGAGGATGACGATTTACTTTGTTTCAATTATTAAACTGCTCATATCTCAACCCACCACTTTTACTTTTTTTCCCTTATTCTTTTCCCCATCACACAGGGGCAAGTTAGGGGAGTGAATGAGAGGCTGCATGGTACTTAGTTGTTGTCTGGGGTTAAACCACAACACCCCTAAAAGGCAGGTTTTCAATTTGCCAGTTAGAAGGGAGAGCCTGAGCACAGGCTGAAATTGCTTCATTCACCTGAAATCCTCCCTGTCAAGAGAGACATCTGTGCCAGTGGCAAGCTATGAGTGTTCCCCAATGAGGGCTGGGGAGCACAGCTGCAGTGGAATTCCCTTCAACTATTTGCCTGCATCTTTTTGCAGGTGTTGGGAGCCCAGGGCGGGAGCAGAGGAACTTGCCTCATCAAAATCTCCACCTCTTTATCGGATCGTGGTTCCTCAGAGATAATGGATGTCATTGAGCAAGTGGGATTTGGAGGGAACTTTTTGGAGAAAAAGCAGAAGTGCTACCGCTCTGCATGGTAACTGCAGCTGGCCAGGTGCTTGCAGCCAACAGATGGGCTTGCACCTACTGCATGGACTCTGCAGTCTGCTGGAGCTGCACAGGCTACTCCCAGATTAAGCATGTCTGCTTTCCCACATCATTCCATTCCTCCAGTTTTATTTCCAAGTGACTACTAGATCAAATTGAGGTTTGATCTCTGTAGGTTGCTGTGAGTTTAGACAGGATAGATTTCTGGGCATCCAGACAGGCCAGGGGCCACCTGGTTCCCTGTAGATGTGGTTCCTGCCTGGGCTGTGCCACTCTGGCAAAGAGGAAGCTAGGGAGCAACTCACAACAGTCTCAGCAACAGCTTGTGTTGTGCCTCCCTGCTTAACTGAGCAGGGAAGGGAACCAAACAGCTTCTTCTTGATGACAAGACGGGTTTGTCTCAATGACCCATATCACAGATAATCACAGATGTTCTGAGTTGAAAGGTACCCACAAGGATCAAGTCCAACTGTAAGTAAATGGCTGGTATGGGGATCAAATCCACCACCTTGGTATTATTAACACTATGCTCTGACCAGCTGAGCTAATCTCAGGGTCCTATCTATAAATGTGTTCTTCATGTTTGAGTACTGCATGGGTTGATTTCATGCACAAGGGCACCTGGAAACACAATTGAAAAAGGCAGCTATGGGAAAGCTGGTAAATCCCAGAGGCAGAGGATATTTGTGCTGTTGCTCTGAACTTTTGTGCACGTGCACAATAGATTGTTTAATATCTGTACTGCATACAGGTTTTTTCACACATCCTTACCTTGTTCAGTACACACAGAAGATCATTAGTAGCTAATAATAATGTGGAGGTCTGTGGTACATCAGAACTCAATCTGCAAAACCACAGCCATTGCTGCTGCCTTTATAACCTACAATGATAGTGAGCTTTATATATTTGGTTTTTTCCAGCCTGTGGTACTAATCTTGGTAATGGAGATAATCCATCATGGAAATATAGTTAACAGTTTCTATAAAATGCTAGATGGTACTGTAATATATAAAAATTTCATAATACTGAATTAATCCACCTTTACAATGTGCCAAAAAGATGAATGGATAGCATTAACTCTGCATTGGGGTTGAGCAACTAAGATGTGTCATTTTAAAGCTCAAAACATCCTTTATATTTGGATATCTAGTTCGGGAAACCTAGGCTCTGTCCTTGTGATTTACTGTTAACCAAGTCTTAAAACATATAAAGGTGGTTACCGCTGACTTTGTTTGTACTTGGGAGTCTGGAACACTTATGAAAATAAAGCTTGAGCATTTCAGATCATGCAAAGAGGAAAAATAAGTCTGACAGCATCCCCTGGAGGCCACCTAGTCCATCTTCCTGCCCTAACAAAAGGTCAGCTATCTCAGTCTTTGCTGGATATCTTTATTGCTAATTTTTTCCTGTCTAATCTGTTCTTTAAAAATGCCAAATCCCAGAGATTTCACTGTCTTCTGAGGCAGATCTCTTCCAGTGCCTAATTATGTTCATTGTTAGACTCATGTTCACCTTAAACCCTCTGTACAAATGCAAGCCCATCTTTCCTTGCTTTGTCCCCAGGGGACATCAAGAACTGAATATTTCTCTGCTCTTTGAAGATGTTGGATATCTGCTGCTGGACCCAGAGTCCTCACTGAATCACACCCTCTTTGGGGAAGGCTGCCCAGAACAGAACATGAAACATCAGTGGAGGCCTCAGGGCTGCTGAGTAAGGCAGAAAAATTTCTTCATGACTCTTATGTGCTACTTTTTCTGCTTAAATGTCACAGATGTGATCCTCACATTTCTTCACAACAGTGTCAATATTATTGCTCATTAATAACATGGGGTATGCTACAACCCCAATTCCTTTTCTGCAGATCAATTAGCCAGCCTGCCGCATTCCATTTCATAATTCTGTAGTAAATTACTCTTACTTAAATGTATAATTTTGTGGCATAACTGACCTATTACCCACACTTTTTCAACTCTCTATACTAATTTGTCAGTCTTCTGCCCTCCTGTGTGCCTGCAGCTCCCCTCCCAGCTAGGTGTTATTTGTGGTCTCCCACACAAAGTTAATAAACACATCTGCTAATGACATAAGGGATGGAGGAGAAAGCAAAAAAGAGAGGCAGACCCTGGACAGACCACTGTGGAAGTGACAACAGATTTTCCTCCAACTTGACAATGATTTGTTAATAATTCTTGATATTTATTAAGAATTAATAACAAATAATTGTAGTGTTCCTACTGCAATTATTTCCCATGAATTTAAGAAACAAGGCATCTACCAATGAACAAACTGACTTGGAAATTCTGTTGTAAGTGACTTCCCCAGAATCAGGTGCCAAACAGGCAGGGGTTGGAGCTCGACTTTTGTCTACCTCCACAATGGGGCAATTTTTTTCAAGCTGTTCAGTTCAAAACTGCCTGTGGTGGCTGGAAGGAGGCAACTCTCTCTTCCTAAGGAGAATGAAGGGCAAGGTGCAGCTTCTTGGGCATCAGGAGCTGGGAAGCAAGGACATGACATGCTCCCTGAAGATAGCACCTTCAGAGTCTTCAGCTTTTAAGCTTTAGCATGCCTGTACCGGCCCTAACTCCTGATTTAATCAAACCTAGGGGTTTTTTAGGAAGAGGAAAGCATTCTTGGCACAAAGATTATCCATGCTAACTGTCAAGCTTATTGGGTGTCCACTGAGGGTTTACCTTTAAGAAACCCTTGCCTTCACATTCTTTGCCCTCTGGTGACAGGAAGAACAAGAGGAGAGCTGACAAGGAATTCATAAGAGAGAGGTTTGGAGGGAATTACCCATTACGGGCTCTTTGCCTTTTCTCAGACTCCACATTTAAATACATTACACCAATGTAATGTACCTCCTTTAATCAGGATTGTATCATAATCTTTGCTTTACATAAATCGATCAGAACTGTGAGCTCACAGAAACAGGTTTTGTATGGTTACTTTCAGCTTCTTGAACACAGACATGGAAAATAAGCCTTTGTTTTATGGGTTTCAGATTAATACAGGTTGGACGGGGGAAAATCCACTGCTATTAATGGGAACATTTTTGAACTATCCTAAAGGAGGTGGGGGGGAAGGTCTATTTTTATTCCACTAGAGGTCACCAGCACCATAGTTTTCAAAGAATACTTCAGGACAGAAGATGATAATTTCAATTTAAGAAGTTCACTTGGTACTTGACCAGCTAATCATTCCAGAATGACTGTATGAGACTACTTTCAAGAACCATCTCACACAGATTTCTATCTCACACAGATTTCTGCTGTGGTAGCTGAAACTTATTTTTGGAAGAAAACCCCAACCAACCAAAAAACCCCTAACACTTTAATTCTGTACTAGTGTATTCACACCATAAAGGATACATTAGAAAAGTTGGATCATTCCAAAATAAGTACTCTGGGCAATCATTTTGAAGTTCTGAAGCTACAATTAAGAAAGAGAATAGTCACTAATATGAGAGCAAATTAAAATAAGGATTCTAAATTAGATTCTGTGCTCCTACTTTCCTGTGGCCTGCTTAGCAAATGAGGATCAGAGAGGATGTTTTTTGTCAAGATACACTAGCCCAGACTTGAGACTAGCCCTACGGCTACTCCAAAGTCCATAACACTTCACAGAAGGCTGGCAGATACCTCTACCTGTGGCACTTCTGCTGCCTCCTCACTGCAGCCATATGGGGACCTACTCTGGGGTCACAGCAACAATTTAACTCATGAGGGACACACTCAGGACAGGCATTGCTTTTGCTGAAGTGCTGTGCTCTCAGCTACCCTGCCTCTGCCCTGGAGCTTGGAGCTGAGCTCAGCAAGTGGCTGTCACATCTCCATTGTGAGTGGAATCACAGCTGGCTAATACCAAATCTAGTGTGATATGTTATACAACATATAGATCATCAGAGCCAAGGGTGGGTGCAACAGTTATTAAATTGGTTCCCTGTCTCTCACATATCTAGAGATAGGAGAATCCTGAAGGGAGCAGCAAAACTGTCCTTCTGCAGCAATGTGAGGTTTCTCACAGCAATCTGAGGTTTCTCACAAGCTTCCCTCTTGTTTCCCCCCAGCAAAGTTGCATCCACTTTTCTTCCTCCTGAGCTGCACCTTGCAGTTATCTCTCTCCAAATCATTGCAGCAAGGTCAAGTTGAAGCCTTACTTAACCTGTTACCCTAAGGCCTCAGCATGGCCTTGCCTTGACACCTCATCCTATAAAAAGGATCAGGTCCTAGAGCAGAGCCGCAGCCTATTTATATTGGTCCAGGTTGTATTTTTCCATGGATAATGCAATCACAGGCCTCAGTGTGCTCTTCCAGAGGGGAGTAGGGCCATCACACATCCTGCTGCTCCAGGAGATAAGGGTGCACAATAGCCTAGCTCACGGTGCACAGCCCATAGCACACCAAAAGGAACTTCACCTTTGCTGATAGACCAGGTCAGGGGCCACGCAATGGGAAACAAAAAGAGTCTCTTCCCAGAAAGTCATGCACTGCTCATGACTCAACAGATATCAACAGCAAATACAGCTGCCAAATATTGTGCAGTTCCATGAGCAATGGCTTATAAACCAATGAGTTTATATGCACCTTTGCAGAAATCTTCCCCTTCTTTGTTCTGCTCCCAACACTTTGCAAAGCCTTACTGAGGTTATCTCTTTGTTCTCCTGTCCACTTCTGGATCTACCCCACTTCCTAACCTCACCCCTCAATGGACATCACTTTGTCTGTGTTCCACCCAAGGAGGTCAGGAGACAAGAGACCATCCTCCTGCATGAAACTCAGAGACCCCACAATCCCCATCAGCAGCAGAGCAGTTCAGCTTCTTGTGGGAACTGTAAGCTTTGGGAACTGCTAACTTGCAGTGAGAACTGTTAGTTTGCCTTGGTCCTCAGGCATCGATCCTAGCTCAAAACAAGCAGGAATTCTAAACAAGATGTTAAAAGTGTTTGCAGCTGGTGTTATTGCAAGGTGATGTTCTAACTATAGGTAGCCAATGACATTGTGGGGTGGTGAATTGGGAGCCAATGAATGTGTGACATGGATGTTAGAAAATAGTATAAAAGAGGTCTTGTAAAATAAAGCAAAGTTTCTTTCTTTTGACCAGAAGCTGTTGTGGTGTGTCTTTGCGTGTCGTGTCCGTCTCAACAATGACAACTTCTGCCTGTGAGAGAGAAGCAGGTGTCAGGCCGGGAGCAATTCATGATAGGGCACCAAAGTCTGGCTGTATTGTCTCTGGGAGATTTGAGTGCTTGCCAAAATGTTACTCCTTGCAACACCCAGCTGGGTGAGAGACAAGTAGCTGCAATTTCCCAATGTTTCTGGCAGCAGCCAGTGCTTTAGAGGTATGAGAGACAGCAAAACCCCCACCAGATTAGCTGGGCCACTCATGTCTGGCACGGCTGGAGCAGGAACTGAAGCAGGTTCTTTCCAGGGCTCCACTGCGCATCATAATTGTGGAAGGAACAGCTGAGCCACTCTATATGTGAACAATTTTATTTCTAATGACACTTGACAAACATCAGTGGTCTTTATTTCATGGCAGCAAGTGCATCTTAGCAGTACTGTCACTGCAATGAAGTCTGTGTGGTTTAGGAAGAACACAGTGCTTCTCTAGTTCTCCTCTTGGTCATTGCTACCATCACTTTTGCCCTTTCTTGTTCATCAAAGAACCAATGTGCACAGCTTAAGACAATTGGATGGAATAAAATTGGCCTTTCACTAAATCATGGATGTTCTCCCCCTTGGTAATTGCTTTTGCACTCCTTGAGCTCATTTATAAACCACAAATAGCATGGACAGCGTGAACAGGGATTGATCATTCACTGTCCTCTTAATACAGTAATTCTAGGTCATCAGGGAAAAGAGAGGTAGAAGAGAGATCTGGGAGAAGAGATAGTTCACAGCCATAGTCAAGCACCACAGCTGTCCTCCCACGGTAGAAACTGACAGGCAAGACACGACCTGTAGTGTTCAACCTGATACTTTTCTCTCATATCAGGAAATGTGGGAAATCTGTTGCCACGACAAGGTGTGATGACAGGACAGGGAAATGCACTTGGTTGAAACTTAATCTGGTGAGCTAGAATACAAGTGGTAATAAAGAACATTTTTTTCTGCCGTTTCTGCACAGGCTCACTGCTGAAGTGAGCACCATATGTCCCCTGTGGGCCTGCAAAGCAGAGACTGATAGCCTGGCTGTCTCACCTCGCTCACTGTTGCTGTCAGAGCTGACCAGGACAAACATCAATCAAGCTAACAATGTTCCTGCAGCAGAACTGAGTGCAGGTTGTCAAACCCAGCTAAGAGGCACAGTAAGCAATTGACCTGTCAAGTTCCCTGCTAGCAGCCCCCTGCCTGGGCTTGGGGATGTTCACGTCACCTCCTTCAGGACAGCAGCTTACAGGTACCTTAAATTTAGTTCAAGGCTGCCTGTGCATTTGTGCCAGCACACTCTGGTTACAGGGCGTACACCCTCCCAGGGGCGGGTTTGACCTACGGTTTGGGAAAGAGGATTTCTTATTTCTGACATGCAATACCATGCCTCCTAAGCATGGCAAACTGGTGTTTTTGTCATGTGGTTTTGGATTAACCCAAATGGGGAAAGCTTCTTATATCACTTACCTGCAGAGTAGAAAACCTGACCTATTGTGCTCTTCATGCTACTGAGGTAAAAATGATTAAGATAGAATTAGTATTTGTAGAGTGAGAAAATATCAGGGTATATCTCTGCTGATTTCAAGATGCAGCTGCTATCAGTGTTAGGGTTTGTGCAACTACATGTTCTCTTTTGTTATATTTGGAGTGTAAATTAACTTGTCATACAAGTCATTAAGTAGATGACATTATTAAGCTTATTTGTGGAAAACCAGTACATCAGAATATTTAAAATAAATGCAATTAAAATGCTCTTCTGATGAAGAGTTTATAAAAGTTCTATAATCCTAGCTCTGGAAGATATATTGGCAAACTGACACTATATTCAAAGGAGGGAAGGGGATTAGATTATGCATTTGATGTGATCAGCTAGGTTCTGAATTGATTCTTCATTTTAGTAACGGTGCTTTTCCAGCTGCCTTTTCAGAGTGCAGATTTCAATAATAAAATAAAAAAAAGAAAAAAAAAGACACATTTATAGAGGACTAAGCTTCCTAGAAATACCACAATTGAAATCACAAGCTTCTTAACATCCTTTTTATATCCTGATGGTGTAATCAGTGTATTTTTGTCTTTAGCCAGCAAGTAATTTGGCATTAGCACTTCACCTTATTTAGGTCGGTTGAAAAAGACTCCCGATTTATGGTGAACATGAGGAGAGAATCTAAACCTGTAAAGACCAACAGCCTAAATTTAGGAAAGGTAACAGAAAGCATAGTACTTAGAGCTAATAGCATCATGGGAGCAGGGTATTGTCGGGTGTTTGAGTTCTTTAGCAGGACTCCCCTGTTTTGTGATAACAACCATGATGGCCAAATTTTGCTTCAGTGTTAACTATGAAAAATAGGACTCTTTGGCCTTACTATAATTTATATTGACATAAATAACAGTAGGTTTTTTTCAATTTTTTTAAATTATTATTTAAAATTTTACCTTTTCTGAAACCTGGCCAGTTTAAAAAATATATAAACAGTATTTTCAGTCTTTCCAATAGAAACAAATTTAAAGCTAATAATTTCTATTTGGATTTAGGACTAATTTGGAACCTAATTATTCTGCAACAAGTTTTTTTGGAGTCTATGAATTAAAAACCTCAGTTGGGATAAAAACTTCCCTGGAAACAAAAAGTGGGCAATAGATTTAGGAAAAGCTGAGATGTGCAAGTCCTTACTTTTTAGATCTGATAGTATTATTGCTAGAGATGTCTACAACTTAAAAAAAATTGGGTCAGACTGTAGAGGCTTGCTATGCCATGATCAGGGCAGAACCTGAATCAAAATACTCACAAAACAAGCTGTCAAAGGCGCACTTCAGTGCCTCCTACAGAAAATTAAGCTACCATCTATAGAGGGAAAAGAGAAGATGTGAGATTTCTTGCAGAGAAAATACCTTTGTCCGAATCTGACAAGGTCTCAGAGATGAGAGTGTGACAAAGGGCAGACAAATAGAGGGGATCACAGGCAGTTGGGGTGATGGGTTTTCAAGTGTCATGTTTGTGAAACCAAATTATAATTTCAATTTCCTACTCAGTGGTGGAAAAAGAGAGAGGTATAATAGATCGTACTTTTAATATGTGGTGACATGAGCAGCTGCTGGATTCTAAAATGTAAGCACTGTGTATCTTTTCTCCACGTGTTATAGGTTTGGGTACTGCATGTGCCTGTATGACTAATACAGTGCACCCAAGTGTCATCCATCAGCAGTGAACACTGTGCCAGGAGTACAAGAGCACTGAAAACTGAGTTCATGAATTCTCATCCAGGGAAGGGTATAGATCTGTTTTTAAATGGTCTATTCAAAAAGGCAGTTCTGGAACTGATGCAGCACTTTAGCACTTTTCCTCTTTTTTCTTTTTGCTTGAAGAGGACTCTCAGGATGACATGGCAACATAAAGCTGTATTTGCTGCAACAGATGAAAGAGCTTATCTGAAATGAGTAGAAACCATATACTTGGCTTCACGTGGGAAAAATAGTCACTGTTTGGTTCACGTGCATCCATTAAAAGCTAGAGGATAGATGCAAATAATCTGTTTGCAATTCCTCACACTTGGTAGATATTTGCGATTTGTCTAATTTAGGGCTGTCGTATAAAACCATCCCCAACAGAAAAATGGCAAGGATATACTGTCAAAAAATATTTTCACATAGAAACCTGCTTGTAATTTTCAAGTGGTTGTGGGACTGTGTGGTGGATTCGGGGTGCCGTAGAAATCTCTGCGATGTGCCGGCGATTTGGACAGAGCTCTCCAGAGTCCAGTCTTAGAGCATGCAGGTTTATTGGGGAAACAGGGTGGGGGGAGGGGAGCCTGCTGCGGAGCCGCGGGGCGCAGCACCGCAGGCAGGAGAGAGAGGGAGAGGAAATCCCCAAAGGGGCAGAGAGAGGCAGAGAGCAGAAGGGCCCAATGTGTCCCTTACAGTACAGTGAAACAGCTTCCCTGCTGAATATTCTAATTTACAGTAACAAATCTCGTACAAGATACAAATCCTATAGCATTTACATACAGCCTATAAGAATCATTACATTACCATTTGGACCCCTCCTGCCAGGCCAGCAGGGGCAGCTTTGACCCCTGGACTCTTGGTAGAGGAGAAGGGCATTGTTTAATCAAAAAGGGGATTACAGACAGCTGGCCATAGCATTGTTTTCCAGTTGTTCAGTAACTGAGGCTTGGCATTTTAGAGATCGAAACTTGCTTTCAATTCTATTTCACTTACATGTTTCATATACTCAAAATTTAAGCAGTCATATTTACGAGGCCTTCCTGTTTCATCTTCCCCAACAGGACTGAATTTTTTAAATTGTACAGGAAGCTCAGACAAATTTCAGTAAAGTCAATCTTCTTGTGCCAGAACCAAAATGACAGAGGGAGGTGAGAGTCAAGCTCAGTTTTTTCTTACTTCACAATCAGTGATCTTCCCAAAATAATTTTAGCAAATTATATTTATCAAACTTATCAAGTTAAAAGGTGTGAACTGCATTCAGACACTCAAGATGAGCATTATTGGATTTTTGAAATTACTGGAGACCTGACTACATGATGGGAAGAAGAAAAGCCTGGAGGCATGAACATCTTTAGAAAGATTATCTGGATTCCATTTACGCTTGTATGGAAGATGACAATGCTTCTCTCAGAGTCTTCATGTGAACACTATAGTTGAAACATAGAACCCATTTCAAAATGTTGCACAATCTATGAACATTGCAAGTGCCTGCTGGAGCATAGCTGTTGTGGTCCACAGCCTTGGGCCCTGACACAGAGCTGTACACAGGGAAAACAACAACAAAAGTCCTGTTACCAACAGCCAACTACCTTCCTGCAGCCTCTTAGTCAGCACCCCTAACCTCCAGCTGCAATCCCATGACACAAAGGGCTTGATTTTCCATAGCCCAGCTGGGTGACCATCAGTGGCTTTAATACGTACATGAGAATTCTGAGAAAAAGTCTCACTTTTGCCAAAATATTGCTGTTCTGTTCCCCTTTATAACTCCACCCCTCTGCTGGACCATTATTCTGTGCCATGATAAGGAAAAGGAGGGGTATTATGGGACTCTTCTCTTTTGGTTAAATGAACTGCTATTTTGGCTCAGTGGTCTATGGAAACAAATTGGCACTGTTGGTCTAACCCAGTTGTGGAGTAAAACAGCACTTAAGTAGCTCAAATCTGTAAGTTTTAGTTTACAGCCTCCAGCAGGGACAAAAGCCACCTCAGCAATAGCTCCATAAGGCAAGGGAGGGAATTCACAAGCACTGTTACCACTTTCTTACCAGGCAGCTCCAATCAAGGTGACATGGAAACCAATAGACGTTGTATGTCTGGCCTGTCTGCTGCAACAGAAGCTGCACAGTTGGGGTGAAGGAAAACAGTAAATATACAACTCTTTACTGTGAGGGTAGTAAGGCACTGGAGCAAGTTGCCCAGAGAAGCCATGGATGCTCCATCCCTGAAAGTGTTCAAGGCCAGGTTGGATGTAGCCCAGAGCAACCCCATCTACTGGAAGGAGCTGCTGCCCATGGCAGGAGGGTTGGAACTAGATGATCTTTAAGTTCCCCTCCAAACCAAACGATTCTACGATTATATGAAAAACACACATGCGAATGTATCAGCAAGAGCTATACTACATGTAGCAGTAGAGCAGGTAGTTGCCAGCATTAACTTTATTCATGTAAATAGTCCCAGCAGAGTGAATATGTTGTGGGCTTTGTGTGTTGTAAGGCTCTAATATCTGGCTCAGAGTGACTAACCACAGTACTTTAGCATGAACAGTTGGTGAATTATTTTTGACCCAGATGGTAACAGGCCCTCATCAAATGTTTGATTTGACTCATGCCAGCTGAATGGCTCTGCTAATGATGCTCTCATGTTATATGAAAAAATGGTTTACAGGTTTACATGATTTAGTATAACTCCCTGTAGGTTTTGGCACTGTTTCACACATGAACTACTCTGCTGATTTTCTAATGGAGTGTCTCAGTGTCTTATCTATTTTCAGCTCTTTGCAATTACCTGTCATAATACTGTGCATGATGGCAACATGCCAAGAGATGCAATATCGTGTTAATAATTGTTATACATCATGCATATTTCAGGGCAGATATCCAAAGAGATAGGTGTTTTAGAAATAATAGAACAAATTTTTTTTTTTTTTTTTTGCTTTTCATATTTCTTCTCCAGCATTTTCCATTTTATAGGCTGCTTGTTCTTCTCATCTCCTTGTTGTCTGTTGCTGAAATACTTCTTTGTAGTGGCCACAAAATAAGGAGAAGTTTATCACTAGCCATCTGTAAACCTTAATTTGAAAATCCATGCTTTGGAAGCTGGTCGTCACATCTGTTAAGCCTTCTACTGGCTTGCAGTCATGTTTTAAGCAAATACAGTTTTTCTCTGCTAAATGCTTTTAATTGCTTGCAGGGCTTATCAGCGTCTGCAGAGGTAAAATACTTCAACTCCCTAGTGAGCTGTATCATTTCCAGTTAGTTCCATGTCTTTTGATATCAATCCCATGTGCCTAAGATGTGATCTGTTAAACACACATCGACGGTGAGCAAAATATGCACATGCTGAATGATCTGTTTTAAGCAACCGCGTTTACAAGTCAGTGAAAACTCCATTTATAGGCAATGGAAAGAAACCATCTCCTCCAGAGCACCCAACATCTCTGTTTAAGGCAAGTCAGTCACTTTCTCTCTCTGGGTACCTGGAAACTCGTTGTAAAGAGACTAGGTTGCATGCTCAGGTCTGACCCATACTGAACAAGAGATAATTAACTTAGCCATAGATTGTTAACTAATATACTAACATGTGGCCCAATGTGTCTCAATGAGATGATATTCCATATTCAGGGCTGAAAAATTAATAACTGGATAATCTCTTATTAGGAGATTAGAAGCAGGAATGGTTCTTACAAGTCTGAAAATGCAGCATTCACAGCCCATCAGTAAAATACAACCTTAGTATCTGCCTGATGTCTGGAAGCCAAAGTGATCCTGGAATACACAGAAACTTCAGACCCAAATCTGGAAATGTAAGTTACATTTGAGACCCTCTTTAGCATTAGCCAATTAAGCATGTCCCATAGCTAGCTTCATGGACATCACTTAAAAGAAGTATATGGATTCTTTTGTCACTTCAGAAAAGCTAGGTCCCTGTACACCCACACATCATTCTCATTTCTTATTTTGTTGTACAGTTCGGCACAGTTAGTCATTAACTATGGCTGTATGGTATATATTACTTTTGCTCAAATCCATAAAAAGGACTATTTTTTATCATCTATAACTGATTTGATAGAGAACAGTTCTCAGGAGGAAGCTTCTCTCTAGGACATATACTTTCTACTTGAGAAGACATTAGCTGCACAGCTGCTTTCAGAGCAATATGTGCCTTTACCTGAACTAATAAGTTTATTTCCCTGAGAAAAGCAAAAATGGTAACTGACTGACTTACAATATATTTTTGAAGATACATAGGACAGTGTGTTAGATTTCTACTCCCCAGTAGACTATAAAGAATATTATTTCTTTACAAAAGTAAAGATAGATTTCTATAGGTTTCAAAAGCAAGTATATGGATTTTCTATGCCAGTGTAGAAAATCTCAATAGCAAACCACTAGAGAACAATCATAGGCATAGACTCCAAAGTGCAGAGGGAAGGATGTTTACAAGAACTGAGAAAGCAGGATAAAGTCTAAGAAGGCTTAGGCCTTATCCTATAAACCACTTATTTGTGTGCTTCATATATTACATTCATAAAAGATTGCCTGAACTGTGGGATATCCCCTCATCAGCATGCAAGAAACCATCCACAGAGTACCAAGTTCTTCACATCCTCACACGCAGGGAGAGATGATTCAGTGAACAGATCCTTACCAAATAAACAGGCCAAGGCTGTGGACCATTTCCTTTCCAATCTTTCCAAATAAGGAACTGCTGAAGGAGCCATGGACACACTGCAGCGTTGTTCTTGCCTGGTGCTGCTTATCCCTGCCTGCTGGAGGAGAGGGAGAGAGGCAGCACCCACTGTAGCAGCTGACAATCCATGCACCAAAAAATACGCTGGAGGCAACTCCTGTGTTAGCCAGGTGTGTCTCAGAGGCAGGTGGAGCCTGACGGGGATGTTCCAGGGAAGGCTGAATCTGAGAGAAGGAAACCTGGGCTTAGTAAGGCCTGCACAACTCCAGGAACGCAGCCCCCCTGTCATCACGGGTTGATGCCTGTCTGGAAGAGGAACCAGAGCTGTGACATGGCTCCTGCCCCTCATTCAGCAGCAGCTCGAACCAATGGCTCATGCAGCCGCGCCATCCCCCAGGCCCTCCTGGTCGCTGAGTCCTGGCAGCTCCAGCGCAGTGTGTCCCCGTCCCAGCGGGAGCCGAGCGCTGCCCGGCGGCACCACACGGTGTCACCCTCGGCCCGGGCCCGCAGCGCGGGGCACCGAGCAGACGGCAGAGCCCGGCTCTCTCCGGGGCTGGCGAACGCCCAGAGCCGGGAAACTGCCCTCGCACAGCTGCAGGTGACCAGGCATACATGACGACTATAGCAAGCTTTTTTTTTTTTTTTTTTAACCCTCGTTTTGGAAGCATTTTTGCAGAAACTTTCCATAATCAGTTCTAGCCAGCATGGAAAATTTTATCCCGGTCTTGAAATGTAGGCCTTCATAGCAGAAACTGCAGCTGTGGGGAGCATCAGAAACCTGTAAACTGTCACATCAGCCCTACTGGGGTAACTACAGCCACGTAGTATCACATAAACATCTGTAGATCTGGTACTGCAGTTAAATAGGAGCATAACGTTGTAAAATATTTCATTTCTCTTCTTCGAGGAGCCCAGATGGGCCCAGATTAATGTCACCTACCTTCAGGTACCCCAGGTAAAATGCTGAGTTAGGGCCACTAGCCAAATCTCTTCTCTGAGCAGTGTCCCTCATTTTAGCCCCTATGTGTAGAAATGTTTCACTGGAGGTGCAAGGCTGTACTAGAGTCTTGGTTTTCTTCATTAATTTCTCCAGACTCTTTATAAGTTTACAGAAGGTGGGCATAAAAGACTTTTTAAGAATCTTTTAGGGGAGAGACAGGAACCTCCTGCTTAATTTGCTTTTGATCCAGTCTGTCCTCCAGCCTGCTGAGTATAAGCCCAAGAAAAATAGTCACTAAGAAGTTTCTCTTATCTCCCTAGGGCTCATGAAAAGGTTCATGGCTTATGGTACACAGAGATAAGTAACACATACTGAACCACGTGAGATGTCTGCATTTACATATTTAAATTTTTGCATGTATTATCAATACACTCCACCCAAAGAGCATATGAAAGCCCAAGCACACACACCAAGCAGAATACTATATAATAAGTGTTTTAAGTTTTGTTGCATTGACCATTTTGCTAAATAAAGCTATCCAAGCTGCTGGTGGTTACAGCACTGCCACCAGCAGAATGTACAGATGACTGCTTCCATTTTACAATCGGGTGAAATTAAACTACAGATTCAGCTCTTAGTCAAAATAACACATAACACCTATGTCACCTGTGATTTCAGGAGTCCTAGCCTGTTGCTTCTCAGTGCAGAGACTTTTCTCTAAAGGAAATACAGACCTTATAGACATGGAATTCCATCAAACAAACAACACAACAAACAAACCCAAAACCCAGCTGACTTCCACAGACTCTCAGGCATGACTATAATACATCAAAATCAGCGAGATTAAAATCATGGACAACTTTTTCCCCTTTTCTACACCAAACAATTGAGGCAGCATATGTTGAATATTCATTGCTAGCAGTTTCAGACTTTTGCAGAAAGCAGGAGCAGCATAATAAGCCTACGTATGGTAGAACAGTTAGAATTACAATCAGACATTGTTTTTTAAAAGTAACCCATTAAAATAATACCCTACATCTTGGCAGAGATAAAAAGCACACAATATACATCTTTGAGTCACTGAAGTTTTATACTTCTTCGTTATTAATTACTCCAGCAGTTGTTTTTTTTCTTGAAAACGATAGACGGTATTTAATGTTCTGTTACCCTGGGGCTGCAGTTCTCTGCTCGTGTATCTGCACGCAGCACCTTGCTCATGACTGGGAAATGTGAGGCAAAGATAATGTGTATGCACAGCTTCGTTGCTTAGCAAGTATAGTTTCATTTTCTGTAGAGACAAATTAGCACTATATATTTTAACACCTCTAGCCTACAAGTCATCAGCACAAAAGATTTTTCAGGAACATTATAGCAGTGGAGGACTTTGCAGAGCCTGTCAGTACACTATTCAAAGTTATTGAATGCATGAATTTGGGAGTTTGTTGGGAGTTTGAGGGGGAGGTGACTGCATCTCTTCCAGATAATAACGGGATCTGAAAGGTTTCTTGGCTGCTGTAGATTAGCATTTTCAGCTCTGAGTGTGGTCTCCCAAAAACAGTTCATAGCTGAAGCCATACACGTTTTTCTGTTCCTACATCCAGTGGATAATAAAAGATGGAAAATTACTGCAGGCTTTTATCTCAGAAATGTAATGAACAGAAATACCACCCCTATTAGGGATTTGCTTACACTGCTGTTATCATAGTAGCCTGAGCAACATGTAACTGTGCAACTGTTCTCAGCAACTGCTCATCTTGATTCTCTGAATTGCTAAGACCACCAAATGCAGTACCTAGTGGATAATGGGAGCTGTAAATAAAGTGCAGATGCTCAGTTCCTCAGAGAAGAAAGCCATCCATCACCACACAAAAGAAACTGAATAGGATCACCCCAGAAGTAGTGGTTATCTTGCTTCTTGGCCCGAAGTCACTCTCAGGCCATCTGGTAGTGGTATTCAGTAATAAAAAACTATTTAACAGCTCAGTTTTAGATAAATACTCTGTTTTACCCCATCTGCAAGAATATGCTGAGTGGGTGAAACCCACCTCCTGAATAGATATTGGAACACTGGCAAACTCGGGGTGCATTCCACTGCCCCATATCACAGCAGCAAGGTTTGATGCTCCAGGATGGACTCCAGTAGAGACTGTTTCCATCAGCCTCATGAGAACCTGCTTCTAGCCTATGTCTGCAACACAGTGCTAAAACAGCTCCTTTGTTACCTGAGGGTGTAATTCCAGTGTAGTTGTGCATTTTCCACACCAGAGAGCAGTACCTTTACTTTGCTAGAGGCAGAGAAACACATTTTGGGGAAGTGGGAGCATTTGTACCACAAAGAAACACCCACATTGATACACAACCACTCTTAACACCCACAGTTAGAAGACTAAATTGTATCCACGTACTTTGCCCAGTTGTATCCATGGTAAGACTTCTATGGGTGCAAGTTGATGGAATAACCATCGCACACCTAAGCAAAATTATCTTAGCTGATTGGCAGCTTGGATTTATTTTTAATTATTTTTTTAAATCTTGCTAAAACCTTTGTTTTAAAATAAGACAGAGTTTATGGAAGTATTTTTCAGGATTTTACTGCAAACCAATGGGTCTGGTCACAAAAAAATATTATACATATAACCATGTTAATTATATTACATTACAATGATGGTATACATTACAAGTAAGTCTGTAAGTTTAAATATACATCTAGAGTTACAACTGAATGTACAGATCTTTTTTACAATACATACAATCAGGAATGAAAATCCCTCAAACCCCAAGACCATAAATAATGCCCATTTTACAGATGATATCTTTTAAACTAAAAGGAAAAAAAAAAAAAAAAAAAGAAGAAAAAAAGAAGAAAAAAGGGATTAAGAAAAAAGAAACCAACAGCTTTGACAGACTGCAGCTGGGGCATTTTGGTCCATAAAAACCCTTTCTAAAAATAGAAATCTTTTTTCATAGCAGCAATGCTTTCTTCAAGCATTTGGATACAAGTAATTGTGAGCCCATTTCAATAATTTTAGTTGACTGTATAGATTTACAAAAGAAATTTCAAAATTACACTTAATTTATCTTCCAAATATGGAAGAAACAAACAATGCCCCACATTGTGGTATCCTGCAAGTGTCACACTGATGCTTTAAACTAAGTCCATCTGTAGTACGCAGACCACACACATACCATTTGTTCACATAGTAAACCCACATAAATTAACTGAGAAACACACTCTGCAACAGGGAAAGCTTTGGAGCTCACAAGATCTCATCAGAAAAAAGGCACATTTCATAAAATCCTTATCACGTTCAGATAGATCTTCAGGCAAGGCTTTTCGAGCACGATTACAAAACAGCTTGTTCTTACTCCTACGATCTGCTGTAGCAGTCCATGGCAGCAGTCACTCTTGTTGTTTCTTTCCCAAGGAGACAGCACCACTTTGGGGGAAGAACAAATGGAAATGAAAAGCCTGTAAAGCTCATTTAGAGAGTGATGTGCTCTTCAAAAAAGCTTCCAGCAAACAGTGTAGTTGAAATTAAGGCTGCAAAGCTGCCATGGTGGAAATGTGCAAATTCTCTTTCAAGGTGACTGGTCAACTGGCAGTTCCACCAGAAGGCCAAACAAAAAATAAAAATAATAGTTGCTATTATTATTAAAAAAAGAATAAAAGAAAAACGTTCACAAGAAAGAGTCCACAGGTGGGGCATATGAGAAGCCCAAGAAAGCCTCAGCGGCTTCTTTGACGCTGGCGGTGATGAGGATGCTGTCTGGGGACTGGCCGATTGAGTTTGGGACTGGCTCATCTGTGAACTCCGGATCAAAGTGTCGCAGGTCACTGGGGCCGCTCTGTGGAAAGGGCAGAAAAGGAATTTAGACCCAAACATTTTGTGAGTGTGTAGTTCAATTCAATATGGAGACAAGAACCCTTGTGTGGACACTCACAGTGTTATCACCTCAGGCCCACTGTTTAGCAGCCTTTGACAGTTCTATTTGACCTTTTTTTTTGTATCCTGATGCACACTGTCTCACTAAAAACAAGATGATTCAATTTAGTGTACTACACTCCCACTAAGCTCATGCAAGAGAAGCTAAACACAAACATGCCACTCTGCCACACAGCAGTTTGCAGGGGAGGACTTTGATCTCCCAGTTATTAAATGTAGTTCATAAAATTCTCAGGAAATGATGGAGAACAACCTCCACAACCTGATCCCTCTCTTTACATGTTAGTATCTGACAAGCCATATGTAACTCTGCCCTAGGGAAGCTACTTGCTCCCTATACCTTAACTTCCCCTTTGGTAAAATGGGGATGCTGGGGATAATTTTTGAATTGCCATGCAAATGAAGCATTTGAGACAACAAAAAAACAACTAAATTTAGATGAAACATGAGCAAAAAGTCAATTACCACCTATTTTTAACTTTGTTTGGACAGACTGGGGAAGGAAAGTTGCATTCCCCGATCACAGCCATCCAGCTAGTTGCCCCGGCTCCTGGGCACCCCACAAAGACAAGAGGTAAAAAGACACTCTCCATGCACTCTATAATTAGAAGTGATACATACCACATTTGGGTTAAAAGGGGGTGTAATCTTCTTATTAATGAGATCATCCCAGTTAATTGGGGAGAAGAAGATGTGATTCTTAATCTCCATCTGTTAGAGAGAGAAAAATAGATTAATTCAGACCCAAGCTAATGTAAACAGTATGGCATAGTCATCCACCCGCACTGGCCAGTTTGCACTTACAAAGTCCTCCTTGGCGCCAAGTCTCTTTGTCCTGTCCTTCTGCAGGAGGCCTTCCAGGAGATGTCTAGCTGAGTTGGTAATATTTGGCTTCAGCTGCAAGGGTTTGTTCAAGATGTTGTCGTACATTTCTGCAGTGTTCCTGCTGTAGAAGGGTGGCTATGGGAAGCAGAAAGGAGAAGTTAATGAGGCTGACAGGCAGGCATGGGGTTTCCTGTGGGGAAAGGTTGAGTAAGCTAGTTTGATCTGTCATGAAGGATTGTTGCTTACCAAGCCATAAAGCATCTCATACAGGACTGCTCCAAGGCACCACCAGTCCACAGTCCGGTCATAGGGCTGCTTATGGAGAACTTCAGGAGCAAGATACTGTGTAAGAGAAGAGAGAGAGCCACATTAGCCATAGGGATCTTTAAAATCAGGAAAGCCTCCCCATTCTTGAATGAAAGCGGCTTACTGAATCCCAGCAATATCTAAGCTAAAGCAAAGCTACAAGATTTTTACAGGCAGATGGCTTGAGAGCTTCTCTCTCCTGCTCAACAAGCTCCACGTGTCCTACATGTCCTCACTGGCAGCCCTCTATTAGAAGGACCATAATGCCCTCTGCTTGTCTAACCAGCTGTACATATGCACAGGAGAAGTCAGTTTTCACTGATGAGAACAGCTCTTGCTGTTGCTCTGGAAGCAGCGGGCTGAGAGCTCTGCATACCTCTGGCGTGCCACAGAAGGTGGAGGTTGTGCCATTGTGCTCTATGTTTTCTTTGCACAGTCCAAAGTCAGTCAAGACAATATGCCCCTGTGAATCAAGCAGGATATTCTCTGGCTTCAGGTCTCTGGAGGAAGAGATAAAAGATAAATGTTAGTTAGAGGAGCTGCAGTGAGAGTATTTTAGGTGCAACTTTACAGAAGTTCACTAAGCCTCTGCAAAAATATTAAAAGCAATTCCAAGCTCCTACTGAAATCCAGCTTTTCAATGCTTATTCAACAAAGCACATGTTTTTTTCTGTACAACAAATTGAACAAGGCTGCTCACCGATAAACGATGTTGAGGGAGTGCAGATAGCCCAGTGCACTGGCAATTTCAGCAGCATAAAATCGGGCTCTCGGCTCCAGGAAGCAACGCTCCCTCTGGAGATGGTAGAACAACTACAGGAGACAGAGAGAACAAAGTTGTGTAAACGGCGCCAAAGCCTGTTAACAATGCACTTAATTAGACTCAACATATATAGCAAGGGAGAACAATAGCAGGAAATGGCCTAACGATCTTTTGGAAGTTCAAAACTTGGCAGGCAAAAACATTCAATCTAGTAACTTCTCCCCCATGACTTTTCCCCTTGCAAATTTTTTTGTATTTAAAAGGAAGGGTGAAAATGTCTACCCTACCACTGTGCACATGATAGGAAATACTATTCAATTTTCTTAATGCTTACCTCTCCACCATTGATGTAGTCCAGGACAAAATACAATTTGTCTGCAGTTTGGAAGGAAAAGTGAAGCCCGACCAAGAAGGGGTGTTTCACATTTTTCAGCAAGACATTGCGCTCTGACATAATGTGCTTCTCCTGAAAACATACAAGATCACTAATATTTAGTACACTTGCTTGGTAGTAGCAGTAAAACTGTATTTGATGGAAATTGCAAAGGCATCGTGAGGGGCAGCTTACCTCCTTCTTCTTCAGGATGGCTTTTTTCTGCAGGACTTTAACAGCATAGAACTGCTCTTCTGCCTTATGCCGTGCCAGGAGGACCTGAAAGTGCATAAAATTTCAGAACTGAGCAATACTGAAATACAGAACAACTTGTAAACACAACCAGCAACAAGCCTTTACATTATCTGCTGAGCACTGCCACATCCTTCTGGTTCAATGTACAAGCCCTTTGCTGGAAATGCCTAACACTGGCATATCAATCTAGCCCAAAGATATTATGTCTAGTTTCTTTCTCTTCCAAAAGCAAAGCATATCTATTTTTCACAGCACTAGTGAACAGAATTCCCTGGCTCTTTTATGACTCATTCAAATGCAGCATCCCTGCTCCCTCTGCCTGCACTGGGTGGGCAGGATGTGCTCAGGCTTGGTTTAAGTGACCACCATTCACCAAAGCCAGTACGAACCCAACTTTCTGGTATTTTATAGCAGAGCTCAAGAGTAAATAAATTAAAAGTTAAGCTTACTTTCCCAAAACTGCCTTTTCCAATCACTTTTAAGAAATGAAAGTCAGATGGTTTGGCATGTGGGTTGGATGACGGGCCGAGATTGATCTGCTGTGAAGGACTGGGCTAGAAAAATAAACAGAAACCACATTTACTAAAACAGCTCAGCAGTGGGAGTCTCAGCAATTTCTCTTTTAAAAAAGTATAAATGAAGTGACCTTGAAAATAAAGATTAACACTCTCTTGCCACTAAAACTTGATTTCTAACAGATTATCTTAAACTAATAGGTTCTGCCTAAGAAGAGTCTAACAATCATAGCTTACTTAGACGTCCTTTTTGAAGTCTTAGACACATTCCATAATGAAATAACAACTAACAACATTTTTTAAAAATTTCTTCTACAATGTTTGAAACAGAAAGTTTCAGTCTAACCAGATTACTCTTTCTTGTTTACATTAGTGCGCTATGAGCTGAACTAATGCAATACTCATGATGCTAATTTCGCTACACTTCTATTAGTGGCCGAATTGATGTTCTAAAAACGTCACACTGATTAAAATCTACTTACCGGTGGAGAAGGATTAGCATTCATAAGTTCGGGCTCTTGAGGCTGAGAGATTTTCAAGATAGACTGAACTTCAGGGCTGCAAGGATAAGAGCACAACACATGATTAGGAGTCACTAAGAGCAGCAGGAGATCTTTCCACCAGAGGGCAAGCATGTATTGCAGAGCAGTTCAGGTTGAGCCTACTACAGCAGGCAACCAAAACAATCTATTCGATTTAAGGAGTAAAATTTTTCTAGAGACAGTAAATTCCACCATACAAAGAAATTTATTTATCCTCGAAGTACAGCACAAAATAGGGACAGGTCACTAGAAACCTCCTCTGACTTATTTGTCCCAGAGCCAGCTCACAGAAGAGTGTTGCGAAGTGAGTAACACCTCAGCAAGACAAATTAACTCTTCCATAACAGTCAGGCAGGAGGCATTACAGTAAGCAAACATTATTTTTAAACTAGATCTCCCAAGACGTAGTGATATTTGTGACTAAAACTGGGCCAAAATTTCTTATACTTACTGCTTGCATGCATAGGAGTTGGTGGCTATCTTCTGAATGAAGTCGTTTAGTCCCATTCTTCTCTGCTTCATGAAAGCTATAAAGTAAAGGACACGGAAAGGAAAAACAAAATCGTTAAGCCACCCTGACAGAAAAACCACAGTCCCCTTGATCATCTTCAAAGAAGTCCCAACACTGCTCACCGATGAGGATGGCCACCATCCCCCTCATCTTCGAGTAGGTCAAGGTAGGACCAGACGCCTCAGCTGCTTTCACGGTCATTTTGAAGTGAGAGGGGGATAAACAGCAAGCGCACCAGCTCCCAGCACTACTACCAGCTCCCAGCACCGCACTAACTTGGCGAAGCACCCGACGGCGTTTAAGTGGCGGCGGTGATGGGCAGGACCGGGGCGGGGCGACGACGATCGCTCCCCCCTCGACGTCCTGTGGGGGGCGGCCACTGGCCGCCTCGGGGGACGTCAAGGGTGGGAGGGGAAGGCAATCGTCGCTGCCTTTACCACCGCTCTACCTGGGGCGCAACCCTCGGGGGGGGAGCCCCCCCACAGCACCCTCACCGTGCCGAGCATCCACAGGCGAACGCATCAAATCCCTTCTTTTTTTTTTTTTTCCTTGACAGCAAAGTCTGGTAACCCTGGTTTTCTCTCTTCCCACCACCACCCCTTTTTCTTTTATCCGGCCCTACTTATTTTACGGTTATATAAAGTCGAAATCTGCCTCTGTCTTTAGTACGACCACCACTTCCGAAAGTGCGGGTGTCCACCCCACCACCCCGCAGCCTGCGTCCGCTCTCGGTCCCGCCGCCCCGGGTGAGCGGCGATAAGGGACGCTGACGTTTGCTTGAAGGAGTCGCAGTGACTCAGAAGAACAAAATTTCCTGCCCGGTTTTCAATAAAACAAATGTCCCTTCTGTTCACTGCCCTGATCCTGGCTGGGACATAACTAAAGGAAAAAAAAAAAGAAAAAAAAAGAAAAAAAAAAAAGGGATTTTTTAATGCCAAAAAGGGAAACAAGGGGGAAAAAAAGAAAAAAAGGAATCTGTTCCCTGAACTTGAAGGAGACCGAAGAAATCTGCTTTTGGAAAAGTTGAGGAAATTACCGAGGGCTGGACAAGTGCAGTAACGGAGGGGGAAAAAAAAAAAATTAAAATAAGGGAAACAGCCCTGCTCCGCAGATTTTGTTTTTACTGTACACGGTCATTTGGGAACACCGTGTACCCGGGATTTAATGGCTCAGTCTCTTCCTTGCGGGCGCACCGGGGGCAAATCAGGAGCGCTGGTGCATGCAAGAAGCCCAAAGTGAAATTATGCAGCCGGGGCCCTCCTCCCTGGGGGCACGGGAAGGCACGGGCACGGCGAGGGGTACCACTGTCTCTCGCCAGGGTTCCCCGCCGGGGCTCATCCCCGCGCGCAGCCCTTGCACGGGGTCAGGCGCGTCCGGGGGGCGCCGAGCTCCTGCGCCCAACAGGCGGCTGGAACTTTCCACCCGACGGGGTGTTATTCATGCGCGTGTTTAGCCTTGCTGTGTGAGCGAAGGGCGCTGGGCTGCGGCCAGCGGCTCCAGCTGCAACCTGCCCCCGTCCTCCCCCCGCCCGAAGACCGTCTTTTTACGCTTCATTTTTTTTCTCTGTACCCGCTGCTGCTGCCTCCCTCCACAACACTGCCGGCCGCTGGGCGGCATCCCTTGGCAGCTGCCTATACTATCCGCCTCGGTGGGGGTGATGGCAAGCACCGCAGCACAGCAGCCGTCAAAGGCAGCAGCTCACCCTGAACAGCAAGACGGATGACCCTGAGAGAGACCCCTGCGAGTCGGGCACAGGTTTCTAAAAAGCGCTACATCGGCATTATAGGGAAAGAGCAAAGAGGGTGATTGCCAGCTCCACTCCGAGCCTCCGGTGTCCTTCCTGGAGCATGGGGCCCTTGCCCGGCCCCGCCGTTCTGGTGTGGGTAAGTGGAAGGGAGCCGGCGCCACGGAAGGAAGCGGCGACGGGAGAAGCAAGGAAATGCGGACTGCAGCTGGCGGGGCTCTAGGTTTTCCCACTTGTTGCTTTCCTCAACTCAGCTGCACGCAGAAATTACCACTCACATTAATGTAACTGGAGAACAAAAACCAAAAAAAAACAATCCCACAATAAAGCATGGGATTCAAAATTATCCTCAAAAAGTCGCTTGATGGATTGGAAAAGACGCAGCCAGCTTTCTCTGTCCCTTTGTACTGTTTTCAGAGTGGTGCTGTTAAAAGCCACTCGAGATCCACAGTTTGGAGGGTCACCTGAGCGCCCGTCCTCCGCCCGCTGCCCTCCTGGCATCTCCAGGCCGTACGGCGATGGCCCCCGGCACGCTCCTGCCAGCTGTGCACAGAGGCGAGCGGCTCCCAGCCGCCGGGCAGTCTCCGGCACAACCCACCCGCTGTTCTGCACAGCCTGCCAGAGGCTGACACCCACTGCCCTCCTCTCCCCGCTCAGCCGCGGCCCCCCACGCCGCCCGCAAGCGCCCCCGCTCCAGCCGGCTGAACCGGCGCCCTCGCCCCCGTTTTGCGTCGGCCTCTTTGCAAGGGCTCCTCTGCTCTCGCCAAGTCACCTGGCCTCTGTTCGTGCCAAGCGCTGTCTCGGCTGTACCCTGCACGCACCCGCCTGTATCCCCCGGTGCACGGCTGCGCGGGGACCACGCTGCTGGAAGGGTTCTTTTCCCCGCGGAGAACAGTTCTCCTGCCAGGGCGGAGCGGTGAACCCACCTTTCAGCGACGACTTCTCCTCTTTGCCCCTCATCTCGTTGCCTGCCTGGACTCCGGGCTTGGCGCGGCGGCGCGGAGGCTGTGGCTGGGCTCCCGCTCCCGTCCGCTGCTGCAATCCCGAATAACTCCCCTTCCTGGCCGAGCGGCCCGCAGGCAGGAGGGAGGCGGAGAGGGCGGCGAAGCCGGCCGGCGCTCCCGCTGACCCCTTTATGGGCGCAATATCGAGCGCGGCTGACATGCGGGAGCGTTATAAAGTTCAGCACGGGCCGCTCCGCACACTCTGCCCCGTTGCAACATCACCCTCAAAATTACTGTAATCAGCGTGCACACAAACACACGCACGGGCGGAGCGGGGCGGGGGGGCCGCTCCGGCCCTCCCTGACCTGCCGGCCGCGGCCAGCCCTGCCCCACGGAAGCTTGCGCTGCCCACGCTCCGCCGGCCAGGGCGCGGTGCTAGCGGCCGCGCACCCACGGCGCGGGTCCTGTGC
>VZTX01003167.1:211-33250 GCA_013400915.1 Pardalotus punctatus
TAAGAAGGTCTGGGGGAGGGGAGTGTGGGGGAGTGTCTTTAATTTTTAATTTTTTAAAATTTACTTGGGGGTGGAATTGAAGCTCGTAAGTCTCGCGCAGCTTTTTCCCTCCGTCTTCCAGCGGACTCTTTCCCGTTCGTTCTTCCTTTCGAGTCGTTTTTAGACTGGATTTTCCGAGCAGGAGAGTGTGGCTTTCGTAGGGAAGAGCGGGTCCCGTCTGCCCCCTCTCCCGCAGAGTCCCGCTGCAAAGCTCGGGATGGTTCCTCGGTGATTCCCTGTTAGGCTCGGTGTCCCTCCTTCTCTTCTATTATTATTATTATTATTATTATTATTATTATTATTGCTATTATTATTTAGTTTCTGTTTCGCTCTGGCTCGGTGTGAAATATCTGGAGCTGCAGAAGTTCCAGCGCAGTCCGTGCCCCGCTGGAAACTCTGCTCGTAGCGCTCGGAGGAGGCTCCGGCGCCCGCTCCGGTTCCCTCGCGTGGGTTTCCACGGGGGCCTCCCGGGGGACCCTCAGAGCCGGGCGGGGGCAGGGGGGATCCCCCCAAGTGAGGGGATCCCCGCAGGTGATGGGGGGCAGCCCCCCCTGCACACCCCTCCGGGGTTCGGCTTCCCCCCGGGGCCGCCGAGGGGTCAGGGGCGCTCGCAGCGCTCCCGCACGTGGGCTCCAAGGTTGATTTTGTCGTTCAAGTTCGTTATTTCGGAGCCTTTTCACGCCGCCAAGGTCAGCGGGCAGGGCTTTCCGCGGCCCCCCGGGAGGAGCCGCAGTCCCCCCTTCCCGGGGAGGACACCCCCGTTCCAGGGGGACCCCGTTCTCCGACCCAGAGCGGCTTCTCGCTCCACTTTTCCTCGCAGAAGTCGCTTTGTCGCCGGGTTTGTCGCCGGCCCCGAGCTCCGGCCGCCGTTGCTGTTTTGCGACCGCCACGCAGAAGCCCCAGGCCCCGCGATTTACCTTGGTGTCGCGACATTTTCCATCGCGCTCCAGGAAGGTCCCCCTGTCCCCAAACTCTGTCCCTGTGCCCCCCCGAACACCTCCCTCGACTCTGCGGGCACCAGCGCTGCTCAGGGCGGGCTGGGTCACACTTTTGGTGGTCAACATTGGCACCACATCGCTGGGGCATTATTCGGGAAGTTCTTTCAATTAATCATGGGGTTTTATTTTTCTTTATTTTATTTTTTCAATAAACACTCGTTTTAAACGTCCCCGTTCAAATAATAACTTTTAAAAAAGTCGTCAGTTATTGTTTTAGATTGTTACAATGAGGAGTAATTTTCAGAGCTCTCTTGGCTGGAAAAGCGAAGTTGAATGGTTAAATAAGGCGGAATGTTTCACTTTTACTTTTATTTTCCTTTTTGTCCTTTTTTCCCCTTTTTTTACACCCTTTCCTTCTCCTTCTTTTTACTTCTTAAAAAGGCCCCGGCTTTTTGCAGATGTGGCCCCGCGGGTTCAGTGCGGCTTTTTGCAGATGTGTCCCCGGTGGGTGCGATGCGGAGCCGGCCGCGTTTCAGCGCGGCTGGGACCCTCCGTGCTCCTCCCGTGAGCTCTCAGAGATCTTCTGCAGCGTCAAGGCTAAAGGGTTTTCGGTGCCTGGATGTCTCAAGAGCTTGGGGAAGGGCTGGGAGCTCCGCGGCCGGGAGCGAGCCCTCGCCGGCTGCGGGAGCTGCGGCCGCGGCCGCGGAGTGGCCGCGAACTCGTCTGGAAGCTCCTGTTCGGAGGCTGAGCCCTGATTAAAATCAGGTGTTTAACACAATATAAGGCCCAACGGTTTACGGGGTTTCAGCCGAGGATTTTTTAGGGATCCCAGTTCAAAACAGTAGTCCAGAGCTAAGGTTTCAATATCCCAGGAGTATTTATTTGCCGAACAGATTAAACACGGACACCAGTGTAGGGATCTCGCTGTGTTCCACCGGCAAGGTAGCGACAACTTCTTCCACCGCACGGGACCGCGCAGGTCCCTTCCAGCTCCCTTTCCTGGGTGCTGCGGCCCCGGCAGCGGCTGCGGCTGCGGGGAAAGCCCGCACGGCCCCGGAGCGCGGCCGCCGAGCCGAGCGAGGCAGCGGAACGCGGGGCTTTAAAAACACGCTGTGCTGTAGAATTTCATTTCATTGGACAATATTTTAAGCAGATGTGAGGCTCCGCTGGGAATTCCGCTCTATTACCTGCCTGGGAAAGGGGGCGAAGGCGTGTGCGCTGGGGTGGGAGCGGAATTCTCGGCGATTTCAGCCCCACGCACCGGGAGAGCAGCAGGTACCGGAGGCAGCGGAGCTGAACCGGAGCCGGCAATGGTTCTCGCTCTCTTTGCGGCTCCCGCCCGGGCTGGGAGCCTTTAGAAATGGCCGTAAATCAAAGGACGAGGCTCGCTCCGGGTGCGGGGAGGCGCAGCAGCCCCGGGGGTGCCGGCGCCCAGGTGAGCGCTGCCCTCGTAGCCCCCGCAGGGCCGGGCTGTGCCCCGCGGCTCCGGGGGCTCGGCCCCCCGCAGCCCCGGAGGGGATCCGCGGGACGGGCAGGTAGAAGGCCACGCCGCGTCCCCGGCTCCACGGGCCTCGTCTTTCCGCGAGAAAATAAAACCTGGGTGAGTGGGGAGAAGGTTCTGCAGCAGCCGGGGGTCTCGCTGCTGCTGGCGAGAGGATGCAGAGGAGGCAAATAACACAGGAGTTGGGCGCTGCACGCTTAAAGCAAATTCGTTTCCTTTCGAAATCCCTGAGTTTCAGAGTGAAAATATAATACCGAGCTGCACACGGCCGGGCAGGATCTCAGGCTCTAAATAAATGCTGGTGCTGGCAAACGGTGACCAGTATTTCTACTAATATTTCTACATCCCCGTTTGCTTTTCACTGTTAGGAATAGGACCGAGGCACATTTCGGGGCCGGAGTTTCCAGGCAGCGCTGGTGCATCCTCCGGGCAGGCTGGATTGGCAGGGAAATGGTTGTGGAGCCAGCCCTGCCATCCCCGTCCTCGATTCCTCGGTTTAAGGCTTCGCCTTCGAAGAGGAAACAGGCTGCCCGTTTACTGACATTTTGTTATTATTTTATTAATTAAGCGTGATGAGACAGTGAAGGGAAAAGGGAGAGGGAGAGGAGCGAACGCGGAGCTGGAGCCCAAGCGCCACTTCCCGGAGCGTGGCTCTGTCTGGGCTCCCTCAGACGCCTCCAGTGCTGCAACACACGGAGGAGGAAAATTTATGGCGCTTTAGGGCGTTTCGATTTTTTCCCATCTCCAAGGCTCTCCCTCTGCCCTGTCCCTACCCAGAGCCCCGGCTCCGGGCCCCGAGGGCGGGCACCGGGGAGCGGAGGGAGGCAGCGAGCGGCCGCGCTGTGCCCGGCCCGGTCCCCTGCCCTCGGTGACCGGGACCTCGCCCAGGCCCTCCCGGCCGCGGCCGCGGGTGCGGAACCCCGCGCAGGTGCGGGGCCGCCGCCGCCGGGTCCCCGCCGTCGCTGGGTCCCCCCCTGTCCTGCCCCGGATCTGTTCAATTAGGCAATTAGGGATGCTGGGCAGGGAACGGGGGGGTTGATCCGCTAATTAAGGCGATGCGTAATTAGCGCTTCAACAAAAATCGCCGAGGATTTAAGATTACTTTACTCCTAATTTTTTTTCTCTCCCCCCCCAAATTCTACAAATATAATGTATCAATTCCCCTACTCGTCCCGCGTGATTCATTCGGGAAAAAGCGCAGAGAGAACAACTGCAGGGCACGTCCTCTGCTTGGCCTGGGCAGGAACTTGGCAAACGGGGGGACCGAGCTGCTGCTTTGACGTGGGGGACTGGGGGCCTGGCTGCTGTCACCCGCAGAGCAGCAGGTCCGAGGTGTCAAAGTGCTGCGGGGCACGCAGGCATCGGGGATTGGGGTTTGGCCCTCGCTCTCGGCCGTGCTCGTGGGTGTCCGGGCAGCTCGGATGAGGTGCGTGTGATGTCCACCCACGTGTGTTTACATCACGGGGCACTGGCGTGGCTGGACAGAAAAATAAGTTTATAAAGTGCATCAGAAAAAGGCATGTTATCGCAATTCTGCCGAATTCCCGATTTCGCTGAATTCCCGTTTCCTATAAAACCTCCGTGCCGGTGCAAAACGTGTCCGTGCAGAGGCATTTGTCTGTCGGGCTGGCAGCGCACACACAAAGGTCTCACAACACGCAATAAAATCACAGCTACCGTACGGTCACGAACCAGAATGTTGTGTGCAGAAATCGGGCTGAATCTGTGTTTTAAAAAACTTCGCTGATCACCTAAACCTGTTTTAATTTTAGCCTTCGCTCTGGGACTGCTGCGTGAGTTCAGCGATAGCAGAGGAGGTGTTTAATGAGCTAAGGGGATAAAAATAAAACCAGCATTTTCCTGAGGGTTGTTATTAAAAATACCTGGGGGACACACTGAGGTCGGGAAGAGCAAAGAATTCCCCTTGTGTCCCCACCCAACCGGGCGCCGTCCGGTGTCCCCAGGATCAGAGAATCCAGAAAGGAGTGGGATTGGGAACAGCCAGCCGGGGGAAGGCGCAGCGCACCTGAAGCGCGCACCATCCCTGCTCCCTTGGAGGCACAAGGCAAGGCAGGAGCTTGGATTTCACAACATTCCCCGCTGTAATTCATCGCTGCCCCTCGCTGCAATGATCCCCCGGCTCCTCGGGCGGGTGGGAGTTTTCCCCGAGCGGGGCTCCCGGGATTCTCCAGCCCCGCTGCACCGGGTTCCACCTGCGCCAGCAGCCCCAGTCCCTGCGGGCTCCGATCCCCGAAGGGAATGACAAGGGAATCTCCCGTGCCGCGGGGAAATCGCGGCTGCGCTCGCTCGTGTTTGCAAAGCGCCCGGAGATTCTCGCAAGGAAAGGCCCTGTTGAGTGAGAAGTGTTATTATTGTGATTATGGCTATGATTATTATGGCTTATGTGTTTTATAAAAGCTCTGCGCTGTTTAATATGGTGCTTGAAAGACAAAGGCCTGGGAAGTTTGCAAACATGAAGGAGGTGAGGCTCAGTAGCCACCTGGATAGTGGGGAATGAGTTCTTATCCTGCGGCAGGTCTGGGGAAGGGAGGAGGTGTGTGCAGTGACTCGTGCAGGATCCCTGCCCGCTCCTGGTGACAGGATCAGGAGGAGAATCCACATTTTTCAGAGCTGCTTTTGCCCTCCTAACTGTAAAATTTGCGTTCTCTCTGTTTATTATTATTTCCCCCCCTCTTCTTGCATTAAACTTCTGGTGTGCGAAATTGTTTAGTGGAAGAAAACCCCGCATTTCCAACCCAGACCTTTTCTGCAGCACAAGGCTGAGGGCATCTGGGATTGTTTGTGCCCTCCGTGGGCCAGGACAAGCTCAGGCTCTATTTCCACAACTTGCAGGCTCTCCCCTATTACTGGAGATGTTTATTTTTCTCCCCAGTTAGAGATTATTTAAACGACAAACTCGCGCGATTCCCAACGCTAACTGCAAACCTCCAAATCTTGGCTGAGTAATGATTTTTTCGAGCCTATTTCCCAAAAGATATTGCTCATCCCGGGGGGTGAGCGACCAGCACATCAATAAATACACAAAAATAAGTGTCTGTCTGCACTTGGGGATGGAGACATCTGAAGGGGATGTGCAAACACATTTGTTCCCTCTCTGGGTAACAGCCTGTTGATATCTCAGTGCTGAGAGCATCCAAAATTCCAGCTGGGCTTTCTGATCTTAAATACACCCTTTTGGGTTTTTTGTTTTTTTTTTGTTTTTTTTTTTTCCCTCTAGTTGAATTTCAGGTCAGGGATGTTGGAGTGGAAAAGATCTACGACCTTATTATTTCTTTTATTTTCCTAATGGATTTTCATGCATCAGCGCTAGCTCCTCATGGCTGTTTATTTTCATTTTTATTGCAGTTGGGTTTGCGTTGTGCAGCACCCAAATCTGTAACGGAGTGTCCCTGTCCCGAGGAGGATTTCTTCCTCCTCTTCCTTCCCTGAATGATGGCACCTTCTTTGCTCATAAAAATGAAATACGACTTTCATCCCTGCACTAAGTGTGCTTCATGCTTCTGAATGCTCATACCCCGAATAAGGAGATTTTTTTATCTTTGTGTTGGGTTTGCTTTTATTTTTTTTTTTTGTAATTGGGAAGAAATTTCCCTGCAGTGAGGGATGTCTTGGTGGATAGGATTGGAAAGTGAACTCCTTTTCCATGGATTTAAGTGCTTCTCTCTGCAGAGGTGTGCAGGACAGTGGGTGGAAGGAAAGTTTCTGTTCAGAGGGTGACCGAACTTTCATCATGTGCCCTAAAAGAGATGTTTTGCCCCAATTTACAAAAATAGTTAATAAAGGGGTTTTTTGTACTGTTGAACCCACTTTTGTGCTGCAAACGAGGCCACTGGTCCTCTTGGGGAGACATTTTCCAGGTGAAAATGGACTGAGACAGCCAAATTATTTCCAGTAGGCCACAGAATAATGCTCCCATCACGGTAAATCTTGCTCTGTGCTGAGCTGGTGTGGAAAGACTTTGTCTTCTCTCCACCATTCCCTTTTTTGTAATTATATTTGGGACAAGAGCGGGGCTGGCTGGACCACAGCCCTCCCCAAAGCAGGGACTGCTCGGGCACCGTGGGTGAAGTGTCAGCCCAAAAGAAACCAGGTGCTGATTTATTTTTTTGTCTCGATAGTTTTACATCTTTCAGGTGTTTTGCTTTAAGGTCAGCTTTGGAGGTGCTGGGTTTTTGGTTGTTTTTTTTTTTTTTTTTTTGCTGCTCTGTTGTTCTTGGCCTGGGAACTCTCCCAGCAGAGCCCTGAGCCACAATGCCCTGGCCTCAGTATTGGGATCAATTTAGCCATCATTACCAGATAACGCTGTCAGCCCGTTTGAGATCCATATTTGTTTAATAGTTAATGTTCTGGGCAAAATACAGAGGGTGGGGAGAAGTCAAACTGCCCTGAATGCTCTGCTTATTTTATATCCACTATAACTATTTTTGTCCATGAAAATTGGCTTAATTATATCAATGGAATGTTTCTTTTTCAATTCTGTAGGCAATTAGTCCATCTTGCTGGCTGCAATTTATTTTAATAAAAAAATAAACCAGTGGCGTGTTCAGTTCCTCATCCCCTGGGGACAAATGCGATTGGTGTGTTTAATTTCATTAACTACAATGCGGCCTACTGGAAAAATGTATAAAATCAGCTTTATACAGCTTAAACACTGGCATTTGAAACAAATCATTACTGCATTAGCTGTCACCCTGGTAATTCTAGAATCCAAGACAAAAATATTATAGCTGTTTTTATAACCCTCTGCAAATACACTGTTAAAATAATTTGTAATCATTTTTTAAACATGGCCTGATGTTTTCAGTTAAAATATCTTATCACCACCAGAGAAGGTTGGCTATTCATTATCGCATGGAGGCTTTATTGAATGATTCATGGGTTGCTTCCCCGGCAGAAAATCCCCTCCTGTCTGCCTGAAGCTCCCTGCTTTGGGGCTGGACGCTCACCACTCACTTTTTTTGAGCCAAATTTGTGTTGCTCCAGTTGTAACTCCAGTTTTGGGAAGGGCGACTGCAAGGAGCAGTTTTTTCAGGAGCGCAGATGAGGAATATTCAAAAATTCAGTGTCATTTCCACCACCTCTGCCCTTTGTACAGCTTTTCTTTCCATGAGACCCAGTGGGCAACACCTCAGTGTTTCTTTGGGCTCTGAGGTGGCAGGGAAGAGCTGAGGCTGCACACATCCCACACATTTTGGGATTTATGTTCCCAAAATCATCCCTCAGCCCCGGTTCCATGAGATTTAGTCCAACACAGCCCATCCGAACCCAAATATTCAATCCCACACACAGATCCTGTTCAGGTCCACGCCGTACCCCCTTCGCTCCACCAGGATATTTTTCAGATGCCACAATCCAGCCACAGAACTGCTCTTTATTGATTTTAAAATGCATTTCTTCCCTGTGTAAGAGCACCCAGGGCTGGTTTAAGGCACGTGGAATCAGTGACTAACACTGGGCATAGCGCCCGTGCCCAGTCCTGAGCTTAAACTGATAAAACTCAGGATTTTTTTAAAGGAGAGGCTGGATCCTCGACTCATGTAAATCAGCACCAACATCAATGAACCTAATTTTCAGCAGCTGAGGACATGGCCCCAGAGATTTTGTGTGTGTGTGCATAATAAAATATACAAATCTGGGTCCATAACTGCTTTAAGGGGGTTCACTCCCAGCCTCTGCAGATCAATATCTGATGGAGAAAGGCAGTTTGGCTCTGGTTGCTTTTTCTCCTCAACTTAAGGAATGATCCATTCTATAACCTCAGCATTTTTGAGACAGATTGCTGTTTTCTGAAGTGGCAAGGACTTCCTTTCCAGGGGAGTAATCCACAGAGGATGGGCCACACTGGACATGAGCCATCTGCTCCCTTGCACGCACTCAGCTTTATTTATTTCTCTTCCCTTGCCCTGCTGTCATAACCAGTAGTTCATTTTCTTTCCCTATCTTTAACTTTACAGCAGCGGCACCTTGTTGGAAGTGATACCAATTTATTGTTTTATTGGTGTGGCAGGGCAGAAAAAAATCAGCTTTATTTCCTACTCGGGATGAAATCACTTCAGGGGGACTGAAGAACCTCAGGGCAGTTTCTCTCTTGGGACAGAGGGCACAGAGTGGTGCCAGTGGCTGTGAAGGGTTGGGATTGGGATCCCAGCTCTCCCTGGGCTCTGTGGGGTGTTGGAAATCTGCAGGAAGAGGGGAAAAAAAGAGATTTTTTTTGTCATTGTCACAGAGCAGCTTTACCTGAGTTTTAGGCTCAGGATTAGGCTGGGACCAGCTCCAGGCAAGAACTGGCCCCAGCTCCAGGGCTGTGCTAGCAGACTTCAGCAGACTTTTAGCAGACTTTCCTTTTCTTTCTTTGGGGTCGGGATTTGTTGGCTGGGAGGAAATGCAGGAAGTTTGACCCCAAGTTTTGCTCTGAACACGGAAAAGTTTCAGAATGGAGCAGTGGTGGAACTGGGGAGGCTCCTGAGCCCTGGTGTTCAAACAAAACCAACTCGGAGCTCGTTGAAACAACACTACCTGCTGCAGGAAGCAGGAAAAGCAGGAATTTGCCATTTTACTGAGCTGACAAAGCAATTTTTCCAGCTTAAAAAAATAATTTACCCTCAGCTACTCCATCTGTGAAATGGGAGGGATCCACTCACTGTGATTTCTGGATCAGCATCTCATTAATGACCTTTGCGTTGGTCCAGCTCCCACCGAGCTCCTTTGGATGATTTTGCTGAATTTTCTGCACCAGAATTTTTTTTTTTTTGCAAGTTTCATGTTTGGCTAAAAACCCTTCATTCCATCTCAGACATTAATTTAAAAAAAAGTTTTTGTTTACTTGTAGTCTGGCATTTTCTTTCCTTTCGGGACAGTGTTTCATGTTTTTTATTTCATGGCAAATGGACCTTTTGGGCTCAATCATGTAAATGAATTTTTAAATGGCTGTGCTGCGAGTTTATGTAGTATAAAATTGCTCCACCAGTTTTTTCCCCCTGTTTATAGAAAAGGACTGGTTTCATTTTATATTTTATTACCTAAATGTGAAATAAAGGACCTGCACAATTTGCGAGTGATCATATATTTTATTTCAGAATTATCACATAGGGATAAAATAAATTTAAATCCCTACATGGCACAATAGGCAGATTTAAAAGGAGTTGATACCTCGTGGAGAACTTTGAAAAGCCCTTTGCTCAGCAACAGTTCTGCTCATGTATCCCATATAGGAGAATAAAACCAGATCTTGGTTACTTTGGGAGTTCTTAAACGTTTCCTGCAAGAATTGTCTGCAAGACTTTAAGTTCAGGAGAGAATTTGGTTCTCTGTCCTCTGTTCCTGATAGTGTTTATTAGGGAGGGATTTTCACAGGTGAGCCTGCAGGAAATCCCAGTTATCTTCACAGGAAAAGCCTGAGGAACTACTGATGCTCCCTCAGCCATTCAGAAATTCCTCTTTCTCCATACAAATTCCCATACAAATCCAATATCTGGGCAGCTAAGACTGTTTAGATAATTCCAGTGCTTCCTGAAATAATTTTTTGCCTGGGGTTTCTGATTATTTACAAAATAGGGATGCACCTGTGAAGCAAAAAGACACCAACCTGGGAAATCTCCCTGCTGGATTCCCGCAGCTGTTCGGAGCAGCAGGTGGATGATGCAGATGTTCCATGTTTCCAAGTGTGGTTTTCATTTCCTCTCTCAACTCTCTCTTGGCTTTTTAAGTCCCATTTCAGATAAAGAGGCGTTTTTGGGTGGCTCTGGAGGCAGTGTGGGTGTCCCCAAGGTTGGTGACACCAGCTTTGTCTCCAGCCACAGCCAGAGGGTTTCTCCCGTGGCCAGGAGTCAACTCCCAGGGAAATATCGATTTTTGGGACAGCAGAGTCTGTTCCAGTAGATCAGGGGAAGGAGTCTGTGTTTAACACCCACCCATAAATCCATTTTTACCCAATGGACAGTGACCAGACAGGTTTTTTTATTATAAAGTATCATGGTTTAGCAGTTTGGGAAATCTGTCTGGAGGCATCAACCAGGGCAAACCCCGCTGCAGAATTAATTCCATTCAGCGCTTCCTCAGTGTTCCTGGGGCTGTGATATCCGGGGAATTTGTGTTATTTTGGGGAATTTGGCTTTTCAGGCAAAGAATGAGGACCTGTGGGCTGGGCTGGGGGAGCTGAGGTTCTGCTGGGTCAGAGGCTCAGCCCAAATCCCACACCTGGAGAAAACCCAGAGAGCAATGGCCCTGCCCACCCTCCCTGCCTGGAGAATTCTTGGTTATTCACTGCAGAATGCAGAGTTTGATAAATGAGCAGGGGTGGGAAAGAGTGGAATAATGGGGGATTTCTGGAGCTCTGCTTTGGTTTGAGCCCTCCTCCCTCTCCCTGTGAAAATCCTGGGGGTGGAACGGAGCAAACTGAGGCTCGTGCCTCACTCAGCACCAGGAACTGGGAATTCCAGGGTGGAATTTTGCCTCTCACCCTGTGCAGATCTTCAGGGCCTTGAGGGAACCTTCTCCATGGCTGGGCTCAAAACCTCAGTGCTTGGAGCCCAAACCTGCTGAGCTTCTTGGTGCACCTTGGTGGTCACGCCATGGGCTTTGCTACACTTTGGAGCAGGCCCTGAAGGCACTGATCTCCTTGGGACACCCGTGGTATTTCCATAGAAAGAGTTTTTCCTTCTGTCTGAGTCCCTGCATAGCCCTGGTCAATGATTAACCAAGGAGCTGGGGTGGGATGGATTTATTTCCTTGGAAAAAATCAGCCCTGCCTTTGTCTTCACTTCTAAAGTTCTTCTCGTGTGACCTGGTTTTTCAATATTTGTAAATGCGCTTGTTGGGTTTTTTAAAATAATTTTTTAACCTGCAATTTGTGGAGTTCTCTGCCTGATTCTTCCCCAACATCCCGGAGCAATGTGTATTTCTGCCCTTTCCAAATCCCAGTACGAGTGGGATGATCCCATTCCACAGCAATATTTTGGTAATTGAAGACTGAGCAGACAGCTTGGAGGACTTTTTAATGTATTTTATAACTACAGATCTGTTCAGAGTCACAAGGCATAACTATGCAAGGAGTTTTCTTCTTGTTCACAGTGGCAAATTCTTAATCTTCCTTTTTAATTCTTTCAACAAAATTACTTCACCCATGTTTAAAATGAGAAGAAGCCCCAAAATCAACCTGCTGATGTATCTATGCAGAGGTTAAACATTGCCAGAGTGGCCATTTAGATCTTGTGCCTTTAGAACCAAAAAGAAAAAAAAAAAAACAAAACCAAAAAAACAAACCAGCACTCTTGAAAAATTACTGAATTCTCCTTGCAGTGTCGGGTTCCAAGATAATGATGTGTCTGTGTGTGAAAATATTAAATTGCAATAACATGCAGAGTGAGTGGCTTTCTGAATGGGGTATTCAGTTCACAGCTTGGACTATACATAAAGCTAGTGAGTGACAGAATACAAATGGTGTCATAAAACATCAGGGGAATTTCGAGCCAGCCTCAATCTTTTTGATCTATATTCTATCTGTGGAGCTCTCCCCATCTATCTTTAGTTAATGAAACAGTTAAACAGATTTAATTATTTATCACTGTTTAATGTCAGGAGTTATCAAAACAGATTACGCTTCCCCCCACACACTTCAAGGTATTAGGAGGACTCTCAGTGTGTTCACTGAAGTCTGGGATGTTTCCTGTGCACAGATAGTGCTTTAAAATTAGGTTTAAAAAAGGTTTTTTAATGGTTTTAAGCCACGACTCTTTGGTGACAGCAGATGCTGAGTTTCCTTACCTGAGAACAACTTTATTCCTACAACTTGACTCGTTTCTTACACAAACTGCTTTTAAAATTCCCAGAAAATAGAAACAAGAATTCCATTTCACTTGAGGTGAGAAATGTAACAGAACGGGACAGCTCTGGGAGGGTGGGAGTGACTCACCCCTGACAGGGCCCAAAACCAGAGACAAACTAAAAAATCACTGAAATCACTGAAATCACTGCAAAATCTGCTTTGCTCATCCTTGCACCCCCAAATCAGAATCCATAGAGCTCTTTTAACCATTGTGTTCTTGTGGTTCCCACTGCCCACTTCTCTCATGTGGGCACGTACATAAAATATTTGATGGAATTTCTGATCCGCCCCGGGATCCCAGCCCCCTCTGGAATGCCGGTGCCGCTCGTACCTGTGGATCTCCCGTTTCCTTTGAGGAAATTCCAGCACTGCCACCCCCCAGGAGGACACCAGGCTCCTGCCTCCCTGCCCGAGGTGTTGCCTGTCCCCCTCCCAAGGCTAGGCTGAGCTCCTAAAAGCCCCCATTTGTTCGGAACCTCATCTGCTCATTCCAGGCTTTGGGATCCCCCTCTGCCTGACCACCTGGGTCTCCTCTATGGGCAGCTTTGATAAGAAATCTTTCTTCTCTACCTCAGCTCTCCCTTTCGCCGTGGTTTTAAGTTGCTCCCCACCCCCGACAGATGACCCTCGTTCAAAGAGAAGCGTGGAGGAGCTGCTGGTCCCACTCAGCCCTCGGAGTCCATTACCAGAGGACTGAATCCTGCCGGGATCTCTCGGGGGACAGCCCTCCTTGGCCCACCAAACAGAGTGTGGCATTGTGAGCGCAAAGGGCAGGGGGATAAAGGAATCCAGCCTGGCTTTTCCCTGACAAAGAGACCTCAATACTTTGATTCAGCGGAAAATGGAATAATGCTGCTGGGGCTGCTCCCAAAGCCACCGGCAGCTTCAGACCCTCAGGGCTCCAGCCTGGGGCAGAGCTGGCTTCCAGGGGAGAGAGCTTTGCACATGAAATGAGATTAAATCTCCCAGATTTCTTGAGAGAGAGGAGAGGAAGAGCTGCTGTTTTCCGTGTCAGGATGGCTGGGTGGGATGTGCTGTTCTTTGGTGGGCAGGGTGGTCAAAGGTTGGGCTTTATGACCTTGGAGGCCTTTTCCAAACTTAATGATTCCATGATTTAATTGTCCTTGGCGTGGGGTGGAGGGGCTGGCACATGGAAGGAGCTGGAAGTGCTGACGAGGGATTTTTATGAAAGCCCTGTGACCCAGAGCCACTTGGCTACACACAGGGAAAAAACCCCACAAATCCCCCAAAATCTCCCACCGCAGTGATCCAAAGGGATCCTCTGTGCTTCACCTGGATAAAAACCTTGAGAAAACCAAAGCCAGGTGAATGCAGGGCAGATTTCCTGGGAGGGAGGTGAGGAAGCGCTGCTGTTTTCCCTGGCAGGATGGTTGGGTGGGATGTGCTGTGCTTTGGTGGGCAGGGTGGCCAAGGGTGTTTTGGCCTCTCTGTGCCACCACCTGAGAGATTTTGGGGGTTACCAGAAGAATCAATGGCTCATTGCAGTCACAGGAGAACCCCCCCAAGCTGCATGGATGGGCAGGAGAGCTCAGCTGCTGAAATCCAACCTTTCCTCTGGGCCAGGGATCCTTCAGAGAGCACCAGGTGGGGTTCTCGGGGTGAGGGTGCCTTAGGGGCTGCTCCAGGTGTTACAGAGTCATTCCTGGGTAGATCAGTGATGGTTCTGAGGTCATCTGCCCTAAACCCTTCGAGTCACAGAAATCTCCTTGGGCAGTGGAATCGCGCTCGGTTTGGAATGTAAGAGAAGGCTCTGTGTTGTAGATCTCAGCAGGGACACGTGAGCGGAACTTGGAAGCATCTGCACATCTCAACCCCAAACTCGTTTGAAATGTGACTTGGGGCACTCAGACCAAAGTGAAGTCAAAAATCATAAAGGTTTGGGTTGGGTTGGAAGGGACCTTAAGGCTCTTCCAGTTCCAAATCCTTGACAAGGGCCAGGGACACCTTTCACCATCCCAGGCTGCTCCAAGCCCTGTCCAACCTTGGACACTTCCAGGGATCTGGGGGCAGCCCCAGCTTCTCTGGGACATCATTTATAACCCCCCAAGGTGTCTCAGCGGGAGAAAAATCAGAGCCCGTAATGTGTATTAAAAATATCGATAAATTATTGATTATTATTTATCCCAGCCTTCCAATGTGATGAGGTGGCTGCTGTAAATCCTGGATTCCTGCAGGATGGGAGGGATGTGGCCGGGCAGGCAGATTTCATTTGGGAAGCACGGGCCTGGCTGGGTTTCAGCAGTGAGGGCTGAGCTTTGGTGCTGACAGAGTCCTGATGCTCCCGTGGAATTTTGCTGCTGCTTCCAGGTGATAATTCCTGAAATATTCAAGCAAAACATTGCCCCAAATAGGATTTTTCAGTATTTGTGGGTGTTAAGCACAAGGAGCTGTGTCTCAGGGCAGATGGGGCAGGTGGTGCCACCTCTAAGAGTGCAACAGGAGAGAATATCTTTAATTTGGGGTTTTTTTATCTGAATGAATGTTTCTACACAATTATTGTAGGAGCAGCTTCTGGCAAAAGGAGTTTTTGTGAGCCAGGTGCTGGGATTTTGCACCATGGGATAAACAGACAGTGCCTGTGGCTTTGCAGGAGGGCCCAGCTGGGATGGTGGGAGATTCCAGCTGCAAAAGGCAAAAGTCTTGGTAAGGGAAATGAACTCTGAGAGTCATTTTGCAGTTGCAGAACAAACACAGGTTCTATCCCTGTATCTTGACTTAAACACCAAAAAAAGACATAATAACAGAAATTAGAATCGAAAAGAATGCGTGGCTAAAATGAGATTTTTCACTCATTGCTGGCAACAAATCCATCCATTTTTCAAGTGTATTCTTCTTTTCCTTAGCTCTTGTCATAGAAAATAGCTGTTAAAACTTTAATTACTTTAATTCCAGCCATTATTAATTTTGAGGCATTATTTTATCCCTTGTTAAACTCCAAACCTGTGTAACTGTGCAAACTTTGTACATGGGGGAAGCAAATTTGTGAAAAGACAAAATGAGGCCATTATTGACCAAAAGTTAGACATTTATTCCTGACAATTCTTGGTTTCATTCCTTGTGTCTCTCCTTTATTTCAAAAATGACTTTGCTGCTCCCACACTGGGAGAGGGAAGGAGCTGGAAGTGCTGACGAGGGATTTTTATGAAAACCCAGAACGACTTGGCTACACACAGGGAAAAAACCCCACAAATCCCCCAAAATCCTCCCCTGCCATGATCCAAAGGGATCCTCTGTGCTTCACCTGGATAAAAACCTTGAGAAAACCAAAGCCAGGTGAATGCAGGGCAGATTTCCTGGGAGGGAGGTGAGGAAGCGCTGCTGTTTTCCCTGGCAGGATGGTTGGGTGGGATGTGCTGTGCTTTGGTGGGCAGGGTGGCCAAAGGTTGGGCTAAACTGTTTCTTTTTGGCTGGTAGGAATATGAAGCAGATATAGCAGTAAAGGGAAAAGGGAATTTATTTCAGTTTTAATAGGATCTTAGGTGCACAGGTCGCCAAAGGTGAAAACACGGCCTCATATAATGTGCATACAATTTTACTGACTTTGTAAATTAGTGTATTTACATAAAATTTCTCAATAAGAAACTTAACAGATGAAGTAATTGTTTCTCTACTCTAATTACTCTCTTAAATGAGATTATAGTCTAGTTTACAAAATACGTTTCAGAGAGAGAGACTTCATCTAAGGTTGGAGCCTCTAGTTTGAGACAGCGTAGAGCTCTTGGCTTGTTTCTGTGATTGTTTGGTTTTCCCGTTTTGCAAAACTTCTAAATGAAGCCGAATATCAAACTGCAAAAATTACAAGTATGTGGGGCGAAGGTACAAGGAGTGTGCATGAGGGGTACAAGGAGAGGGAAAGGGTATAAAAATGTATAAAAAGGATGTAAAAAAGAAAAGACGAAAAATCACCAGGCATCATTTCGACCTTGGAGGCCTTTTCTGACCTTCACAATTCCGTGATTTAATTGTCCTTTCGTGGGGTGGAGGGGCTGGCACAGCTCCCTTCCCTCCATCCCTGGAGCCACCATGGTGCTCCCTCACTTCAGCCCAGCCTTGTAATTCCATGGGGACCTCCTTCCCGATGCTCGGCTTTGCTGCAAAAATGCTCTGTGAGTGATTCCCAGCCCAGATTTTCTGTAGGATGAACACATTTGGGCCATTTGGAGGAGTCTGGATCCTCAGCACTCACCGGAAGCAAGAGCCAAAGCTTTGGGATTTTCCCCCTTCACTTGTGGTGCGAGTTTCCCCTTCGATTAAACAAATGATTCTTTGCCTAATTTGTCTGTGTTGGCTATTTTTTTTAAATTTTTTTTATGAAACATGCACTTAATTAAGTAAGAGAAATACAGAAACATGTTTATTCTCGAGATTTATGCGAAAAATGAGAACCCCACTGAAATTTCCAGTAGTGAAGCAATTAAGTAATGGAATTCCACAGTATAAACATGGTATAATTCAACTATAAAACCGATGTCTAAGTAATGTTAATGAGCTGACTTGAAGCTACAAAGGCTCGAAAAGTTCAGTCACAGATGAAAATGGAATTTGTTCTCAATTATAAGTGAAAGAAAGTTGGTTTGAATGAGGGATAGGCTCCAGCTGGAACCCCCAGATAACTTCCCCATGGTTTGGGCTGACAGGTTGCAGCATTTGCAGTGCGTTGTTTAAATCTTTGTCACAGTTACTACTGAAATCTTCTATTTTCTGCACTGTAACACAAAGCCTGAGAGCCACAACTCGGGGATGGTGTCTGGGGGAAGCAGCTCCGAGCAGACTGATGCCTCAGCAAAGCTCCAGCTTGAAAACCGACAAAATGTGGGGGTTGCATTTCAGCTTGAACTTTGAGTTTGTATCAAAATTCGGCAAATGCTGCAGCAAATCTTGTAGCTGGCAATGCGAATCCCTGTGTTCTGTGGAATTATCCCCTCCCAGGCAGTGGGAGCAGCAGGAGGATGAAAGGAATGGGAGCTCTCAGTGGCACCTTCCGAGAAACGAATTTTAGTTGTTCCGTGTTTCCTTCTCTGCTAATCCTGACCTGACTTTTTTTTTCCCCTTCTAAATTCCTGTCTATTTTGGTAAATCCCTTCCACCCTTTTTGCAGAGCATGAATGAAGTGGTTTGCTGTGAGGGGTGAGTGCTCAGAGCTGCTCTGCCAGCCCCAGCCCTGCCGCTCCTGTCGGAGCCGTGTTTTTGGCCAGCTCCTGGGGGCTTTCCCTGCTCTCCACGCTCCATTTTCCTTTCTTCTCCTATTCCACTTCAGAATGTTGTTTCTGTCACCTTCTCAGCCCAGTAAATAGCGTGCTGAAGATTTATGGGGTTTAAACTTTTAATGCCATAACAGATTTTATATATTTTTCACGGCATTATTCAGACGTGCGATGTTATGGTTTCGCTCAAGTTCTGGGGCAACTGCTCCAAGGAGCTCCTTCCTTGTGGGCAGCTCCTCCTTGCCAAGCTCGTATTTGCACTTGCTCCAGAGCAGGAGGGAAGGAATGTTCCATAAATGTTGCACAGGATTAAAGGATGGAGCCTCAGAGCCTGAACCTGCAGCCTGGAGGAACCTCCAGCCACAGTTCACCTTTGAGAGGCATCTGGGCTTCCTTCTCCTTCCTTCTCCTTCCTTCTCCTCCTTCCTCCTTCCTTCTCCTTCCTCCTCCTTCCTTCTCCTCCTTCCTCCTTCCTNCTCCTCCTTCCTTCTCCCTCCTCCTCCTTCCTCCTCCTTCCTCCTCCTTCCTCCTCCTTCCTTCTCCGAGGCTTTCCCATCCCGAATGGAGTGTGGGATGGTGCTGTCACACTCGAGGGAGGCTGGGGAAGCACAGACTGCTCGGGGGTGCCCGGCAGTGAGGCATTATTGGGGTATTTTTGGTGAACATGGGATTTTTGTCTTGGTTTTCTCTGTTCAATCCCCCCGTCTCCAGCAGCTGAGCCCCAAAGGGGCTGGCTCCAAGCTGCTTCTGGTCCAGGGTTTCGGATGTGGCACCTTGGGCACCCTCACTGTGAGTCGGGGATGGTCCCTCTGGTGTTGGGAAGGTTTCCATCCTGAAAATCCATAGGAAAATTTACAGGTGGAGATGAGTAAGCAGCACAGAATGCTGAGGAGGGCTGGACTCCCTGCTCATTTTGGAGAAAAGTCCTGGTCTTTTCTCTCACATTTTCCTTATTGAATATGAGACCATTAAAAAGAAAAGAAAGTAACATAAAAATCCACTAAAATGAATTAATTGAGGGGCACATCTGCTTGCCCCGGGTTCCTTTCCCAGTGATCCTAATTCTGTGGAGTTTCACAAGTTTATAAAACATTAACTACTTCGACAAGAACAACAAACATTGTTCCCTCCTCACACAGCTCCCAAACCCAGCTACCAGATGGACCCAGCACCCAGCAAGGGAATATTAATTTTGATGGAGAGAGCCTTGGTGTTCTGGGTATTAAATTCTGTGCCTTGGGAAATGCAGCACAGTGGATGTGTGTGTTTGCGCTGAGTGGTGTCTTTGTCTTTCATCTATAAAAATGCCAATTAAAAGAGAATGTGAAAACCTGCAGCAGGTTTGGGTGTGCTGCTAAGGTAAATAAAAAACGAAACAAAAGCTATGTATATGCATGCTAGGTCATTAAAAGTGCATTGTGAAACCACCGTGTGCCCCGAAATTTCCGAATTAAAAGCTGAACAGAAACACATCTGGAGCGGGATGCAAAATTCCGAGTTCTGCGTTGGGTCCGTGCTTTACTTGCCAGGAATTTCTGTGTGGGGAAAGCTCCTGGAGCCCCACCTTGCAAATCCCCCATTCCCAGCCTCTCCCGTGGCCAGCACCACCCCCGGCAGCTTCAGGCCCCGGCTGGAGCTGAGCTCCAGATGCTGCTGCTGCCATATCCAGGCCCTTTGAACCATTCCAGACCAGAGCCAGCCTGGAATATTCACTGGGCTATGCCTCTGTGTGGAGCCAGGGAAGGGGACGACCTGAGAATTCAGACCGATCCTGGGCAGGTTAAAATGTGGAATATCCCATCCAAACCTGGAATATTTGGTGGTGTTTCATCGAAGGGTGGTGCTGACAGGGAACCACCGCCGGCAAATCAGCACTCGAGGGTTTGGAATTCAGTGCGGGACCTCCCTCAGGCTTCTGAACCCTCCAGGGCTGCAGGAGGTGCCAATCCCAGAGCATTCCCCTCAGGGATGGAGCCTGGAATGGCTCCAGCAATTCCCAGCTCTTTGCCAGAACAGGTCCCTCAGCCCAGGGCTCACCCTGGGGCCCTCCAGTTTGGAATTGGGCAGATTCCACCTGGAGACTGGGAGGGTGATTTTTCATGGAGAATCAGGATGGAAAGAGGCTGGAGTTGGGAGCAAAGCCAAGCAAATGCCGTTCCTTGAGCAGCCACCTGGCAAATTCTTGACACCTTAGGTGACCACGGAGTTCTGACATTTTCCCTTCATCCGCTCAGGGTCTCAGGGCAGCTTTTGGAATTTGGAAGTTTAATCCAAAGCATAAAGAACCATAAAGATCTTTCTGTTGGAATTACAGAATCATGGAATTGCAGAATGGTTTGGGTTGGGAGGGAGTTAAAGCTCATCCCATCCCACCCCTGCCATGGGCAGGGACATTTCCACTGTCCCAGGTGGCTCCAAGCCCTATCCAGCCTGGCCTTGGACACTTCCAGGGATCCAGGGGCAGCCACAGCTTCTCTGGGTGCCAGGGCCTCCCCACCCTCTCAGGGAAGGATTCCCTCCCAATATCCCACTCAAACTTCCCCTCTTTCAGTCTGAACCCATTCCCCTTGTCCTGCCCCCCAGTTCCTGATGCAGAGCCCCTCTCCAGTTCCCTCCAGCCCCTTCAGACCCTGGGAGGTGCAGTGAGGTCTCCACAGAACCTCCTCTTCTCCAGGCTGAGCGTTCCCAACAGTCTCAGCCGGAGAACTTTGATTCACCCAGTTCTGCATTTGTTCCTCGCTGTGTGAATGGAACAACTCCTCCCTGCCAGTATTGGCCTTATTAATAAATATCTTCCTGGGCTGGGATCCAAGGCTGAAGGTCTCTGGTACAACAGAGGTGACAAAAGGTCCCCTTATCACCCCTGCATTGCTTTAAGGGTGTTTAAGTCCCATCCAGAATCTTCTCCTGGCACAGGAACCGCCACCTTGGTAAAGACAGAGAAGGGGGAAAAAAAATAATAAAATCTCTCTTTGTGCCACTCTCCCCCTGAAGAAAAAGCCGAACATCTGATTTAGGTTTACTGAAATAACAACAGATGTTTATCTTGTATTGTATGGCACATGGCACTACATCCCATAAACCCCCTCCTGCAGCTTAAAGCCGAATTTCTGCTCCCTCATTTGGACACTCGCAGGCTTTGTGCTCCTTCTGAAATGTTTTCATTTCTCTGGAGCTTAATCTGCTACCAAAGTATTTGTAAGTATCACGTTATAAAGCGTGAAATGAGGAATAGCAAAGGAGATTTTCAATACTTCCTTCCACTAAGCACAGCACTGAGCAGCTCCTTACCTGCAGCCCCAAAGAATGACAAAATTGTGCAAACTTGCTGCAGTCTTTAATTAAGAGGGATCCCCTCCATGTGTGGGGCTGGGAACAGAGCAATAGGGAAAAAAATCCTGTCTTGGGAAAGCAAAGGCTGGGAGGGGAAAGTGTAGGGGGAAAAAATCCATTTTTCTGGGGCTTGTAAAAAGTGTAATATTTTCACTTTTAAAACCTACATTTATTTTACTGGGAAAATAGTGAATGGCTGTAGTGGGTGTATTTTTATATATATTTAAACACAGATAATTAATCCCAATTATTACAACTGCAGAAAACTCTGCTGTTTGAGAGAAAAGGCAATTTTCATCCAGCATTAATCTGTAACTGTTTGTGAATGAAAATAAATGACAGAATAAATTCAGGAAGGGTTTCTTCATGGAAAGGGTGGTCAGGAATTGCACAGGGAGGTTTGGAGTCCCCATCCCTGGAGGTGTCAAGGAAGGACTGGAGGTGGCACTGGGTGCCCTGGGCTGGGGACAAGGTGGCCTTGGAGGGCTGTTCCAACCTCAGTGATTCCGTGATTCCAGGATTCTTGATCACTAGAGGCTGAATCCTGGCTGGATTTTTCTGTGTGGGTCACAAGGTGACAAAACAGCAGAGATGGACAAGAGGTGTCTGAGGAAATCAGTGAGAAAGTGGGAGAATCCTGATCCTGCACAGCAACATCCCCGCCTTCCGATGTTTTATATTTTTTTCCATTTTCTAGATATTTCTGAGCTCCACTGATCCATGAATGTTGTGGCTTCTCCTTCAGCATTCTCTCTGAAACATGGTTTATTTTATGTTTGACCAAACGCAGCCCTCCTTTGTTTCCTGCACTGAATTCTTTATTTATTATTTCCTAAAATGATTTGATTTTCCCCCTCCTTCCCCACACATCTGATTGCAATAAGCTGATACAAAATAGAACCGAGAAACAAAAGGCTGAACATGCTGATAATGTACATTTGGTTTGTATTTATCGTTTTAAGATGTGTTTTAATTGGTTCACTACCAACATCCTGTAACTTTCAGTCAGACACAAGAGAAACCTGTTTCATTTTAAAGTCACTTAATTCCTTCCCCCTTTCGGCTGGGAGCAGTGGGCAAGGCCCTACTGTAGTATCTCCATGCTTAATTTCATTATAACATTATTAAAAAGAGGATTATAATACATTTTGTTTTGTGATTCTCCCTTGTGAAATGGGCTTTTGGAAGAAAAACGACACAAAATGGGTTTTGGTACCTTCATGCATAATTTCTAATGAAAATATGCAGCCGTAAATCTCAAAATAAACAGTTTTCTTGTTATCCCAGAAGCTTAATCGGTTTAGTTTAATGAGGAGAAAGCAGGAAGGTGACAGAAACATCACCTCGAAGCACTTACCTACAGCAAAATTGGAGTCCAAGGGGTAAAGGTGCCGCAACACCTTCATTAAGAAAAAGAAAAAAGTGGAAATTGAGGAAAAAGGGGTTGGAAGAGCAGCTCCTACGTCCCATAAACACCAGCAAGGGAAGCCTCACCTTGCTGGGTGTGCCAGGAGCGTGTTCTTCAAAATTCCAGCATTTCCCCCCTCGGCCAACTCAGCAGGGACTCGAAGCTCATGGCTGAGAGTGTGAGTGCTGAGGTTCGGAGCCTCCCGAATCTCTGCGTGCACAGAACAGGAATTCGTTTGGGGAAGTCTCCTTGAGCAGGAGGTCAGCCTGGAAAACCACAGCATGGTCCCCTTGACCTTGCCCTTTACGAGGTCACTGTCACTGCTACCTTGCGTCAAAATCTAATTTGGGATTAGCAGTTTTCATAAATATTTTGTGTTTTACAAGGTACAAGTGTCCTTTTGCCCCTACTAAAATCAGGGCTAATTAAAGCAGTTCGGGTATTTCTATTTTCCACCTCGGTGTAGCACATTTTATGAAAAATCCTGACTTTGTTTCCTCCATGATCGTTCCAAACCCTGTATTTAAACCCACCTGGGAGGCTTTGTCCTGCTGGGATTGGAATGGGATCAATGAGGTCACAACCAGACCATGAGGATGCTGAGGCTCTTCTCTCTGTGGGGTTTAGATGATCCCACAGCCACCTCTGCCTCATGAAAATGAGACTTTCACACCAACTCTCCCCTCCATGGGAAAAAGGTGTCCCCAGCACCCCCGTCCTGGTGATAAGGAGAGTTTCTGCTGCTGTGGTGAAGCTGTTTCGTGTGGTCAGCCCGAATTGAGAAGTTCATTAACAGAAGTGGTGAGGAGGTGGAATTACCTGGAATCTTTGGTGTCACAGACCTGGGGACCTGCAGAGTCCAGAGAGGAGCCTGAAGAACCTTGGGGCCAGGGCAGGTGATGGAGTTCCAGGGGGTGCTTGGAATCAGCCCTAAAAGGTGGTTTTTTCCCCCAAAACTGAATGGTCTTGAAGGCTTAAAAATAGAGTCTTGAAAAGAAGTTTTTCTGCCTTTGAGGAGGGTGAGGAGTTGGACACTCTTCAGGAAAACTTATGGAAACTTTTTGTTTCAATAAATGCTGCAGAGTTTCCCTTTTCCACTTGGCTACTGGAAAGGTGGGGAGGGGGAAAGATGGAAAAAGCTCCAATATTTTTTTTGCTGGTTGATTTGGGTCATAGAGAGATCTGGGAAGTGTCTTTTTCCAGCAAAGCCCTTGCTGGAAGCCTCTGTCCAGCTCTACCGGGCTCTGAGGGAGCTGATGGGAGATCCCAGCCACCCAGGCATTTTTTTGGGAGCATTTCTGCGATTTTGCACTAGCGAGAGGTGCAAAAGCAGGGAAGGAGCCTGGGAGGGATTCAAGCCTTGGTTTGGAAGGCTGAGGTAGAAACAGAGGGCCAATGCTGCACTGGTGTGGGACGGAGAGCGACTCCAGGAAAGAGTGATCCCTCCGGCGCTGGACTGACAGTATAAATAGCTCTGGATGCTTTAAAACAAATACAGAATCATTTATTTAGCTCAGCGCTCTGGAGCTTGGCCAAGGCTGTGCTAATTATATTTGTATCTTGTTTTTATCATCTCTCTTACAAACGATTTCTCGTGCCAAAACGTCTGGGCGCTTCTCTCCCAGTATCCCGTTCCGAGTTTAGGGTTTCTGACCATCTTCTCATTTTGCATTGAGTTTTCCCATTTCTGGGGAAAAAAATCTCGGTTGGGACCTCGCACCACAGCAACGCTGCTCAAACAAATTCCCTGAAAATGGGTGAGAAAGGAAAAAAAGAGATGATTAAAGTGCATCATGATGCTGACACCCTCTGCAGTGCATCCCGGATGGACCTGCAGGAGGGGTTTCCCTTTTGGATGTAACACGAAGTTTTCTGTCCCTGGGAATCTTGCAAATGACAGCTGCACCACGAAGGAAAGGGATTTTCTGCTGTGATGTTGTGGAGAGGGGGATGAAGGCGAAGGAGGGGGTTTGGGGTTTGCAGAACTGGGAGGGAGAAGAGCTGAAGCGATGGGAGATAAGAATAAAGAGGATGCAGAGTGTGATCAGATGCAAAAGGAGAATAAGGGGAAAAAGGTAGCTGGGACAAAAGGGGTCAAAAGGGCACGGAAAATAAGAAGTCGGAACTGAGGGGGAGCGTTTCCATGCTGCAGTTTTCATGAGGATTTTTAAAGATCAGTTTCAAACATTAGTGGGATGAACCTCAGAAGGGATAAAATTTTATAATTCCAAGGACAACGCGCTTTCGATTAAATATTTTATGTTTAGTGCAACTTTTCCCCTCGAACACGTTCATGGAAGTGTTTCCTCACTGCAGAAGCAGACGATGCCTGGTGCCAAGGGGCTCCAGGCGTCAATCCTGCTGCAGCCCTGGGCACAGAGTGCTGCACCCAGGGCTCCGAGGGCGCAGGGAGCAGGCAGGGGGGTTTGGAAGGGCAGGGGACCCTCAGCGTGGCCCGGGGACAATGACTGGGCTGGAACCACCCAGCAGATGCTCCCTGCACATCTAGGGGAGGGAAGAAGTCACTCACCCAAAGATGACAAAGGGGGCCTTGCTCTCGAGGCCTGAGCTGCTGCTGAAACACTCTTTGAACTCTTTGAGGTTTCTTTGGTTTCTTTCTTTTTCTCCTTTTTTTTTTTTTTTTTCCTTGTGGGTTTTTGCTTTCTTCTGAAGAACAAAAAAGTAACTTCCCATGCAGATCTGGCCTGCGTGGGACAAGGACTCTTTTGAACTGTTTCCCATACTGTCCCTATTCAAAAGAATCTTCTTGCAGCTTCCTGAGGAGCCCTGACAATGTTCCATTGGGGGAAGGACATGGGGAGAACAGGATTACAACTGGGCAGTGCACACTGAGGCATTCCTGAGGGAAAGGGGCAGGATTGCTCGGCTGTGTCCGCTGTCCGGTGGTGAAACAGATCTGAACGCTGAAATCCTCATCGTGGTCATTCATCTGAGCAAAGGCATAGAATTATTCTGAATATTAGTTCTTGTTGTGCTTTCTGTCTTCAATTCCTGCTGAGCCTGAGGCCCCTGAGGCCAAAAGTCATGTCCAGAGTGGGAAAGATCCCAAGTTAAAGCTGGTCAAAAGCCCTTGGCACGTTTTCCACATAAACATCTCAAATGTATAGTTTCCTCAACGAAGATATTGTCTGTTCCTATTTTAAACAAAGCCTATTTTTAATGCTGTGGATAAAAATAAATAAAAATACAGCACGCTGGCAGCTCCTTCCCATAGGATCTGGACATCTGGGTGGTTGCTCTTTGCCAGTTCTCCCCGGAACAATTTGTGTCCAGAAGGAACACAAAATTTATTTAGCTCTGGGAGGGGGTGAAGCTCTGTGGGAAGCTGAGGAAAAGGTGACAGAGAAGTGAATATGGTGCAAATGAAATGGGGGTGAATCCAGGGATGGGATCCTAGGAGTGAATCCAGGGATGGGATCCTTGGAGTGAACACACTCTGCTTCCTTTTTGTTTTTCAGTGTGAGGGCTGTGGAAAAATCAGCCCCGAGCTGACCCTCAGCGAGACCACCCCAATGAACCGAGGGTTTGAGGTGGGGAGGGGCTGCCCCAGGAAAACCCCAGGAAGTTTTCCCGTGGATTTCCAAGCACAGGGAGGGGAAGGTGACCCTGGAGGATGAGGAGGGGCTGGACCAGCCCTGCCCGGGGCTGCCTTTCCCCTCTGCCCTTCCCAGTCATGCGGGGCAGCTCAGGAGATGCTCAAAACCCTGCCTCGAGAAGAAGTCGCCTAAATTAGGCTAATGATGGCTTCTCCTGGCTGGTGCAGGGCAGGGAAAGTTCAAAGCTCGGTATTTTCTGCGCACAAAGTCCAAATACCTGCCAAGGCTCTTTGATGAAGTGTCTTTGTCAGAACGATTAAATGAAGGTTAAAAAGGCCAGACCTTTTCTCAACATATTTGACTCGCTCTTTCTTTCCTCTCTTCAAGGTGTCTTCATGTTACATTTATTTGCTTCATGAATTCTTTATTACACTAATCAGTCCTGATGTACAAACTCATTAGAAAATGAGCTGGAAATGTAAGATCTGTCAAATTTCAGAGACTTCTGACATCGTTAGACTCAAGGGCCTTTTTGCAGGGAAAAGGGAGAAAGGAAAGAAGCTAATGAGGAAATGTCAGATAATGTAGAAGTCAATCCATTTGGGGATGAAATTTTACAAAGTTCAGAGGGAAAACTTGTAGCGTTGCCAGGGCAAACACCTTTTTTTTTTTTTTTTTTAATGTAAATTCTGACACAGAGGAATTTTTTCTTACTGGGGTTGCTGCACACTTCTGGTTTGGTTTGGTAATTGACATTTTAAATCAGTTTACTCTGTTGCTTTTCTGGTGATGACGCTGAAATGAAGGGAAATCGTTATTTGAATGGGATTTCTTAATTATATGAATTAAAAATGCATATTTTGGGGTTCGTGCCAGTCTTGGCTGAAATCACTGCCCCAACAGGCAGGTGCAGAGGAGATGCTCAGGGAAACAAGCAGTGCTTTGAAAAGACCTTAGATGGGTGAGATCTGTCAAACCAGGGGCTCATAAATCCTGTCATGGGCTGAACCTATGAAGAAAAAGGTGAAAAAAGGAACAGTGGTGGAGAGAGAAGGAACTTGGCTGTGGTCACACTCGGGTCTGTGGCTCCGAGAACTCAAGAGCCTCCGTGCCCTGCTCACCAAAACTCACTCCTCCCTCTGGCCAGGACCTGCTCAGGGAAATGCAGATGTTCTTCTGAACAAGCTCAAAGTGAGGAGAAGTGACCAATTCTCAGCCCAGAGCAGTCTCAGAGCAGTCTGCAGCCTTTATTCAGCTGCGGTTGGATATAAAGGTCAAATATCATTGGTTTATTTAATTTTAAAAAAATGTATTTAGTCTCAGCTCAGGACACTGCTCAATTATATTATTTAATTATTTATATTAAAATTTATTATTAATTTGATTTCATTGATTTAATTTTTATTTAATTTCAGCTCAGAACATTGTAAAAATTAAGATAAAGAATCATAGACTGGTTTGGGCAAGAAGGGACCTTAGAGATGATTTTGTTCCAAATCCTTGCACTTTCGGAGGAGTTACCCCTCCATCCATCCAGGGAATGCAGTTCAGCCAGCAGGGACTCATCAGATTGAGTTGTGCCATCCTTTCCTGGTCATTTGGGCTCGGAAATGTTTCCTGCTCCCGTCATCTCCTCACAAACCTCTCGCTGTCACCTGCACTGGGCAGTGCCACTGCTGTGCCCCGTCAAACTCATCACACACAGGAGGGGCTGAGGAAAGAAATTCCGATTATCAAGGATTGTCGGGTCTGACAAGGAGGTTCAGGACACCTGGGATTTGTTCCTGGGCTTCTTTGAGCTCCCTCCGTGCCCTTGGGCTCTTCCCCTCCTCCCTCTCTCCTGCCCAGGCTGTGGGACCTGGCCAGGCCAAGCTGGGTCTCACAAACTTCATCAAAAGCAGCAAAAATAGATTGCCCCTGCTTTGAGATGATTTTTTTTTCCCCTGAGGCGCCTATAAAAGCATTCCCTGTGGATTCTGGGCCCTTGGGAGGTGCAAGGGATGCACAGCAAGGGCTGGTTGTGCTGGACACTGAGTGAACCCTGCTCTGCAGCGTCCTGGGCAGCACAGAGCGGGAAGAGGACAAGGAAAAGGGAGAGATTTGGGATTTCAGAGGGAAGTGCAGGAACTGGATGTACTTCTGTGCTGCCAGAGCAGTTAGGGGAGATTTTGCTGAGCATTGCCCCCGGGGAGGGTCTTCAGCCCCAGAATTTTCACGTGGCCACAAGGAGCTCAGAGCAGGGAACTGCTCTGCTCACACAAAGCTGGGGAGAGCTCCACGCCCGGAGAAACCTCTCCTGGAGTTTGTGGGGCTGTGGCTCCCAGCCGGGGGTCCCAGGCTGAGCATTCCTGAAGGATGTCCTTCCCTGGGCTCTGCTCCCAGGGGTGCTGAACTGAGCATCCCTCCCTTCCTCCCTCCCTCCGCCCCAGAACATGGAACAGGAGCTGCGGCTGCCCAGCACCCATGAAAACCAGCCCTGCTCATTTTGGGGGCAGCAGGGAGAGAACCGGGCTCGGCAAATCTGAGAATTGTGCTGGCAAACTGCAAGGAGCAGCAAAAGCAGAACCTGAGGCATTCAAGAGGATTTCAGCCCTGGGTTCTGGCCTGATCTGGAATCATTGCTGGGATTGGGACCAGGGGGGCACTGCCCTGGGTGTCCCTCCTTGTGGTGGCACTTTGAGCACCCCCAGCCCAGGTCTGGCTGAGTTTTGGGGTCCCAGCAGCTCCTGTGAGTGCTGGGGAACATTTTGAGCACTCCCAGCCCAGGTCTGGCTGAAGTTTGGGGTCCCAGCAGCTCCTGTGAGTGCTGGGGAACACTTTAACACCCCCAGCCTAGGTCTGGCTGAGTTTTGGGGTCCCAGCAGCTTCTGTGGGTGCTGAGGAACACTTTAACACCCCCAGCCCAGGTCTGGCTGAGGTTTGGGGTCCCAACAGCTCCTGTGGGTGCTGGAGAGGTGCACGGGGAGGGCAGGGAGGGCAGAACTGACCTGCAGAACCCTCCAGGGCAGAAGTTCTGCAGCGCCTGGGGCAGGCAGGGATGATTCATTCTCCTAAAATCAGATTAAGGAGGGCAGGCCAGGCAAAGGGAAGGGGCTGTGTTCTGCTTTACAAATCAAACTCCATCACAAAGGTGTCAAAGAACTGGCACTTCCTTCTTGGTTCTTCCCCTCTTCCCTTCCCCTTTCTGTCTCCGGCTGCTGTCTTGCCTTTTATTACAGACAAACCCCACATCTCAAATTCCTCCTCTTTGAAGCTGCTCAGGTAAAGCCATTGCATCAGTCCCTTAGGGAAGGAAAAGCCTCGGGCGCTTGCTTGACCTGAGGGCTGTGGAACTGGGTTCTGAGGAGCAGCACAGGGCTCTCACCAGAGCCATTCCCATGAGATCCCCATCCCAGGGCAGTAGAACGTGGGGAGCACTGGATCAGGCTGGCTGCTGGCAGATTTCGGGTAGGTGCTTCTATTTACTGATGACTTTGCTTTAAAAGTCCTTTTAAACAGGGAAAAAAAGAAAAAAAAAAAAGAGGTGTTTTTGCATGAATCTTCTTGAATCCATCCTCAACTTTTCCCAGTTCTATCCCTGTGCTGTCATCAGCCACACCTTTGGGATTCCTCTCGGCTCCCTCTCGTTTCCAGCGCTGTGAGTGCTGCTGCCTGTTTGTGTCTGCTCGGGGCAGGGGGGCATTAAAGGCTCTTTCTGCTGCCAAACCAAACCCCGTCTCTGCAGGTACAAAATCCAAGAGCACACCTGAACTGTTGATGTTGGCTCGGGGCTTTTACAGCCTCTGGCAACCCCTCAGTTTGTATTTAGGGCCCCAGCCTGGGACACCCAGCTGGGCTTTGGGATGGGATCTGCTGGGTTTGACTGGGCTTGTGTGGCTGAAGCCCAGGCTGGGAGCTCTGGTCACCCCTTCCAAGTGATCTCTGTCACCCACCCAGCACCTCCCAGCTCCCTCAGCACTTCTGTCCTGCAGTGTCACTTTGCTCCAGGGCAAGGATGGCTGCAGAAACAGCAAAAAATGGAAGATGCGAAATTAATAATAGAATAGTTTGAAACAACTGACATTTTCTTTCCTCAGAACCTGTTTTGGCTTGGGTTTTTTCTTGGTTTTTTTATGCTACAAGGGAATTTTGAAATCAAACTTTTTGAATAATTCTCCTCATAAAGGGCTGCAGGAATTGCAAAGCTGTGTGAGAGAAGGAATTTTCCTCTCCAGAGCCTGGTTAGCTCCTGGTGATCCACGCTTAGGAATGTTCAGCCCTGCTGGTTCTGTCTTGCTGTTAATTAATCCTCCTGATAAGGTTATTCTTCATTAATTTCTTTCTTGCCTGGCTTCTCTGCCCTTCCCTCAGTCGCTCTTTGCAGCTGAGATGGGATGGAGGTGGATCTGATGTGCACAATCTTCCATTCGGAATTGCAGCAGTTGATGATTTCTGTAAATAATCATTTCACTGTCAAACCAATTACATTTATATGAAAAAAAAAGCTTCTCTGTCATTACCCAAAGATACCCAATACACCAATCTTAACACAATTCTTCCCTGAAAACTTCAAACCAGCAGATGGAAGAAAAAATTCCCTTCCCCAGCCCAACACACCTGGGCTGCCTTTCTCCTTCAGGAAGGGTCAGGGAGTTTTCACTTCTTGAGAAGTTTTCTTTGGGGGGAGTCCAAACACATTTAGGAGCCCTATATGGGGAAGTTTACATTTCTGCCAAGTGCACGGTGATAAAGGGGAGACTTTGATCCCTTGGCCTGTCAGTTGTGCCTCCTGTGCTGGGCCAGGACAAAAGTCTCAGGATATTCCCCTCAAACAAAGGGATTCTGCTGCCTCTGAAGTTTTCCATCTGTAACTGGCATGGCTGTGCTTGGAGGGATTTATTTGGGGAAAAAGCTCTGGGGAAGAAGGGATTTCTGACATCTAACCTTAACCAGGCTCATCCGAATTGTCCGACAGCTGATGGTGGGAAATAAAAACTATTTATAGACACTCTGCAGGTATTTGGAAGCAAACACACACCTGGAATTGGGACTATAAATAGAACCCCTGGAGTTTGTTCTTGCAGGGGCTGCAGTTTAGACAGACGAGCTCCCTCTATATGTATTTAAGTGGATTATTAGAGGAAAAGGAGTAATTTCATTCGAAGAGTTAGAGCTGCTGCCAAAACGCACCAGTTGGAAAGCCAAGGAGCTTCCTTGTACTTTTATGTTCTCCTGACCTGGGGCTCGGGAAGTTACGGGACCTCGGAACAAAAACCCATTAGAGAAACAAGCAGAGCCTGGTGTCTCATCAGGGCCGAGTCACGGCTGCCTCTGGGCAAAGACTGCTCAAGGGCAGAGGGGTTTGTGCTTCTCCTTCGAGTGCTCTGCGCTGCTGAACTCGGGGCAGGGAGCAAAGTGCGCAGCCAGCTCCGTGTGAAATGTGCCCCGAGCGGCTTTGGGGTAATTTCACGGCTTTTCGGTGGTGCTCAGGGCGGGCAGGTGGGGTTTGCTCTGAGCTGTTCTTAGCTAGGCTGGCTGGGGGAGGCTGTGCTCAGATCCAGGAACTCCAAAGGTTTGGGATCAGGGAAGATGGGTTTGGGTTCAGGGAAGCTGCGTTTGGGTTCGGGAAAGCTGGATTTGGGTTCAGGGAAGATGGGTTTGGGATCAGGGAAGATGGGTTTGGGTTTGGGTTCAGGGAGGCTGGGTTTGGGGTCAGGAAAGCTGGATTTGCGATCAGGGAGGCTGGGTTTGGGTTCAGGAAAGCTGGGTTTGGGTTCAGGAAAGCTGGGTTTGGGTTCAGGAAGGCTGGATTTGGGTTCAGGCAGGCTGGGTTTGGGTTCAGGGAAGCTGGGTTTGGGTTCAGGATTTGAGTTTCTTTCTCTGCCACCACCCTACAGGATGTCCCTTGTGTGGCCCCATCTTCTCTTGGCCCCTCAATGTAAAATTCACCAGCAATGAAAGGATTTGTTGGTTCTTTGGGGGAAAACTCCTCTTATCAACAAATCCCAGTGTCCCCTGGAGGTCTCTGGGAATCCCTGCAGCACAAATAATCACCTCAGATGAGTTCAGGCAGCCTCAGCTTGGCAGAGCAGCACCTGCAGTGCTCCCCCTGCTCAGCAATCCAAGCCCCAAATCCCAGCCCACGGTGGATTTTCCCTTCAGGTCTTGTGTCCCTCACAGGTGCTGGCCTGGCTGTGGGCACCAGCATGCTCAGGGGCTTACAAAATACATTTAATTGAATCCATTTGATTTTTATGGTGCATTTCTTCTCAACTCAGAGCTGTCCTGCTCCTGCCACAGAAGTCCCTCCCACTTTGCAGGAAGCCTGTAGTGAATAATTTTCCTTCTACTTTCCCCACTTCCTGTAAATGCTGGGCCAGACAAAGGTGCTGCAGAAATTTTAAGCCGCAGTTTGATGTCTTCAAGTTAAACGGGGCAGCTCCGGCCCCAACGTGGGAATTGGGTTGTGACATTTGTTTTTCTGCAGGCTCCCTATATGGCCTTCCATTTTAATCTTATTTTCGTTCCTCTGCTGTTCTTTCCTCCCTCCTCCCTTCACCCCCCAGTTAAAATAGAACAGAAAAAACACATTTTGGAGCAGCTTGGAAGGCAAGATGGAGAAAACATTCCAGGATGCCCATGGAGTTATTCCTGTGCAGGGGGCTGGGGGCTGCTGGTGCCGTGTGGGGAAGGGCCCAGCTCTGGGCAGCCCCAGTTGCTTACTGGGAGGCACTGGTCTGCCATACATCGAGTTGTGGGGAAAGCAGGGGCTTTATCCTATAAGGCAGAGGGGCAGGAGAGCAAAGCAGGGCACTCTGGGGATACCCAGAGGTGCTGGGGTGTCAAACACTGCTCCAGCTCAGGGGGAAGGCGTTGAAAAGGTTCCCAGGAACCTCAAAGGAGCCTGGAATGGGTTCACAAGAGTCAAGGACAAAGTCAAGAGGGCAGAGAGTGCAGACAGGGGGCTCCTGGTGTGAGCTGGATCTGCGTTCCGATGGCTCTGGTGGTATTTGCTTTAGAGGATTTTTCCTGCCCCAAATTGGTGATTTCTTTGCTGGAGGTGTGCTCGCAGCAATGCTGGCAGGTGAGCTGGGCTGGGCTGGAAGTGCTCAGCCTGTTGCACCACGTGGTGTGATGTGGGGTTGAATTAAAAGAAATAATTAAATATACCCCAAACAACTTCCCACCTCACTGCCCCACCCCCCTGCAAAAAAA